>JABTXL010002417.1:2231728-2255105 GCA_025134845.1 Neodon shergylaensis
TTCATAGCACTAAGTGCACACTTAAAGAAAACGGAGAAAGCATACATTGGGGACTTCACAGCACACCTGAAAGCATTAGAAAAAAAAGAAGCAGATGTGCCCAGGAGGAGTAGAAGACTGGAAATAATCAAACTGAGGGCGGAAATCAACAAAATAGAAACACAGAAAACAGTCCAAAAAATCAATGAAACAAAAAGTTGGTTCTTGGAGAAAATCAACAAGATCGACACACCCCTATCCAAACTAATTAAACAACAGAGAGAGAACACGCAAATAAATAAGATCAGAAATGAAAAGGGGGACATAACCACAGACACAGAGGAAATTCAGAGAATCATTAGATTTTACTACAAAAGCCTGTATGCCACAAAACTGGAAAATGCAAAAGAAATGGACATTTTTTTAGATAAGTACCAAATACCAAAGCTAAACCAAGACCAGGTGAACAATCTAAACAGACCGGTTAGTCACTAAGAACTAGAAGCTTTTATCAAAAATCTCCCCTCCAAAAAAAGCCCAGGACCAGATGGCTTCCATGCAGAAATCTACCAGAACTTCCAAGAAGAGCTAATACCCATACTCCTTAATGTATTTCACAATATAGAAACAGAAAAGTCATTGCCAAATTTCTTTTATGAAGCTACAGTTACCCTGATACCAAAACCACATAAAGACCCAACCAAGAAAGAGAATTACAGGCCTATCTCACTCATGAATATTGACGCAAAAATTCTCAATAAAATACTGGCAAACCGAATTCAAGAACACATTAGAAAAATTATCCATTATGATCAAGTAGGCTTTATCCCAGAGATGCAGGGCTGGTTCAACATATGCAAATCTATCAATGTAATCCACCATATAAATAAACTGAAAGAAAAAAACCATATCATCATTTCATTAGGTGCTGAAAAAGCATTCGACAAAATTCAACACCCCTTTATGATAAAGGTATTGGAGAGACTAGGGATACAAGGGTCATACCTAAATATAATAAAAACTATTTACAGCAAGCCGACAGCTAACATTAAATTAAATGGAGAAAAACTCAAAGCCATCCCACTAAAATCAGGAACACGACAAGGATGTCCACTCTCTCCATACCTCTTCAATATAGTGCTTGAAGTTCTAGCAATAGCAATAAGACAACATAAGGGGATCAAGGGAATTCGTATTGGAAAGGAAGAAGTTAAGCTGTCGTTATTTGCAGATGATATGATAGTATACATAAGCGACCCCAAAAACTCTACCAAAGAACTCCTACAGCTGATAAACACCTTTAGTAATGTGGCAGGATACAAGATCAACTCCAAAAAATCAGTTGCCTTCCTATACACTAAGGATAAAGAAACCGAGAGGGAAATCAGAGAAGCATCACCTTTCACGATAGCCACAAAGAGCATAAAATATCTTGGGGTAAACCTGACCAAGGAAGTGAAAGATCTATTTAACAAGAACTTTAAGTCTTTGAAGAAAGAAATAGAAGAGGACACCAGAAAATGGAAGGATCTCCCTTGCTCTTGGATTGGGAGGATCAACATAGTAAAAATGGCAATTCTACCAAAAGCAATCTATAGATTCAATACAATCCCCATCAAAATCCCATCAAAATTCTTCACAGATCTGGAGAAGACATTAATCAACTTTATATGGAAAAACAAAAAACCCAGGATAGCCAAAACAATCTTATACAATAAAGGAACATCTGGAGGCATTACCATCCCTGACTTCAAACTCTATTACAGAGCTACAGTATTGAAAACAGCTTGGTATTGGCATAAAACAGAGAAGTCGACCAGTGGAATCGAATAGAAGACCCTGACTTTAACCCACAAACCTATGAGCACCTGATTTTCGATAAAGGAGCTAAAAGTATACAATGGAAAAAAGAGAACATCTTAAACAAATTATGCTGGCAAAACTGGATGTCAATCTGTAGAAGAATGAAAATAGATCCATATCTATCACCATGCACAAAACTCAAGTCCAAGTGGATTAAAGACCTCAATATCAGTCCGAACACACTGAACCTGATAGAAGAGAAAGTGGGAAGTACTCTACAACACGTGGGCACAGGAGACCACTTCCTACGTATAACCCCAGCAGCACAGACAGTATGTGCCTCATTGAATAAATGGGACCTCCTGAGACTGAGAAGCTTCTGTAAAGCAAAGGACAATGTCGCTAAGACAGAAAGGCAACCCACTGACTGGGAGAAAATCATCACCAACCCCGCAACTGACAAAGGTCTGATCTCCAAAATATATAAAGAACTCAAGAAACTAGACCGTAAAAGGCTAATCAACCCAATCAGAAAATGGGGCACTGAGCTGAACAGAGATCTCTCAACAGAAGAAGTTCCAATGGCCAAAAGACACCTAAGGTCATGCTCAACTTCCTTGGCAATCAGGGAAATGCAAATCAAGACAACTTTAAGATATCATCTTACACCTGTCAGAATGGGTAAAATCAAAAACACCAATGATAGCTTTTGCTGGAGAGGTTGTGGAGAAAGGGGTACACTCATCCATTGCTGGTGGGAATGCAAACTTGTGCAACCACTCTGGAAAGCAGTGTGGAGGTTTCTCAGGAAATTTGGGATCAACCTACCCCTGGACCCAGCAATACCACTCTTGGGAATATACCCAAGAGAGGCCCTATCATACAACAAAAGTATATGCTCTACTATGTTCATAGCAGCATTGTTTGTAATAGCAAGAACCTGGAAACAACCTAGATGCCCTTCAATTGAAGAATGGATGAAGAAAGTATGGAATATATACATATTAGAGTACTACTCAGCAGTAAAAAACAAGGACTTCTTGAAGTTTGCAGGCAAATGGATGGAAATAGAAAAGACTATCCTGAGTGAGGTAAGCCAGACCCAAAAAGAGGAACATGGGATGTACTCACTCATATTTGGTTTCTAGCCATAAATAAAGAACATTTAGCCTATAACTCAGGTTCTAAGAGAAGCTAAATAAGAAGGAGAACCCAAAGAAAATCATATAGGCATCCTCCTGAATATTAACCTTCATCAGGCGATGAAAGGAGACAGAGACAGAGACAGAGACAGAGACAGAGACAGAGACAGAGACAGAGACCCACATTGGAGCACCGGACTGAAATCTCAAGGTCCAAATCAGGAGCAGAAGTAGAGAGAGCACGAGCAAGGAACTCAGGACCGCGAGGGGTGCACCCACACAATGAGACAATGGGGATGTTCTATCGGGAACTCACCAAGGCCAGCTGGCCTGGGTCTGAAAAACCCTGGGATAAAACTGGTCTTGCTGAACATAGCGGACAATGAGGACTACTGAGACTACTGGCAATGGGTTTTTGATCCTACTGCACCTATTGGCTTTGTGGGAGCCTAGGCAGTTTGGATGATCACCTTACTAGACCTGGATGGAGGTGGGTGGTCCTTCGACTTCCCATAGGGCAGGCAACCCTGACTGCTCTTTGGGCTTACGAGGGAGGGGGACTTGATTGGGGGAGGGGGAGGGAAAGGGGAGGCGGAGGTGGGGAAGAGACAGAAATCTTTAATTAAAAAAAAAAGAATAGGAATATGACAATAGGACATTGACCATTATATAATACCTGCTCCTTTGCAACTTCTGACTTCATTTCTTGATTACAAATTAATTAAGTAAGCATTAATTAACATTATAACATTATAATAAATTCCTGGAACTTATTATTAGATTTATGCTTGTAATCTTTTTTTAACAAGAAATGAATGTTTTTATGGTTATGGCATAAAACACCAACTAGGATATCTTATATCATTTTACAAGATATTAATTGGTAACTTTGTTTACGTTAAGAAAGTTGAGTTTATTATATCATTTAAGTTTAAATTTATATAAACAGCTAAATAGGCTTGAACAAATAGAGACTAACCTACCACCTCTGTAAGCAATCAAGGGCAATAGCAATAATCTGTATTTATTTGGAAGTCTCTTGAACAACTCTGGCCAACAACTAAAAAGAAGGTTTCTCTTTTTTTTCTTTCTTTCTGCTTTATTATTACTTAAAAATTACCAATCCAAATTCCCACTTCCTCCCCTGCTCCCAGTCCCCTCCCTCTCCCTCCATTGACTCTACCCCTACCCCTACTCCTCCAAACCCAAGGGAGTGCCATGTACCCTGCCCTGTGGAATGTCCAAGACCCTCCCTACAAGATTTATGTTGAGCAAGGTTTACTTCCGAAGAGAATAGGATCCCATGAAGCCAGTATATGCAGCAGAGACACATCAGTGGCCCCTCAGTATTCCCCAGGTGTAAACCCCCTTCAGAGGGGCTTGGTTTTTCCCATGCTCATTCACTCCCAGTCCAGTTGGAGTTGGTGAGCTCCCATGGGCTCAAGCAAACTGTCTCAGTGGATGACCCCTTCATGGTCTTGACTTCCTTGCTCATACTCTCACTCCTTCCACTCTTCAACTGGATCTTGGGAGTTCTGTCCAGTGCTCCAATGTGGGTCATTTCCTCTGTTCCCATCTGTTGTTGGACGAAGGTTCTATGGTGATATTTAAGATAATTATCAGTCTGATTACAGGGTAATGTCAATTCAGAACCCTCTTCTCTATTGCTTAAGGTCTTAGCTGGGGTCATCCCTGTGGGTTCTTGGGCATTTTTCTAGAGCCAGGTTTCTTGCTAACTCCACAGTGGTTCCCTCAATCAAGATATCTCTTTCCTTGCTCCCATATCTGTCCTTCCTTCGTCTTGACTATCCCATTCCCTCAAGTTCTCCTCCAACCCCCCCTTCTCCCCTTCCTTCTACCCCTCCCCCCATGCTCCCAAAATTTTGTCTGATTCTAATTTCCAGGTGGGTCTATATATATTCTTTGGGTTCAACTTATTACTTAGTTTCTCTAGTATTCTAGGCTATAGGCTCATTGCCCTTTGTTTATGACTAGTATCCACTTATGAGTGAGTACATACCATATTTGTTTTTTGGGGTCTGGGTTACCTCACTCAGGATAATGTTTTCTAATTCTGTCCATTGAATGCAAAATTCAAGATGTCATTATTTTTTTACTGCTGAGTAGTACTCTAATGTGTAGATGTGTCACACTTTCTTTATCCATTCTTCATTTGAGGGGCATCTAGGTTGTTTCCAGATTCTGGCTACTAAAATAATGCTGCCATAAATATAGTTGAACAAATGCTCTTGTAGTATGATTGAGCATCTTTTGGGTATATTAAAAAAAAAAGAAGGTTTCTCATGCTTGGCATCGGGTTTTTGTTAAATATCTATGGCTTTTGTGGAAACATGATAATTCCTGATAGGAAAATTTCATTTAAATCATATATGTATATTTATAAACAGACTTAATGTTTATGGTAGGTAGTTTAGTTAGTTGTTAATAATATGATTACTTGAGATATTTTTCAGCCATTAATTGTGGAAGAAAACCTGTAACTGTTACTTTAATAAATCAGTATAATCCCTAACCACATTCTAGTATTTATCTTTGTATCCATGGATAAGTTTAGTTCTCATTCCTCATCAAGGAAACCTCTTCTTTACAGCAAATGGAAACCATCAAATAAAATCACAACTGGAAAAAGTCTAAGTGTGTGTGTGTGTCCGTGAATTTTGGGGATGCCATACCCAATACTTACATCTACATCATAACTCCTGCATCTATGGCTCAGAGATCATAGAAGTTGGGGAAGAAAGACTATGAGAGATTGAATACTACAAACCTTGCTATGAAACAAACTTTCTTTGTGATAGCTGAATAAACAAGACTGGAACAATGGTAATGCCAGCCAGAGGACATATTAACATGGAATGAGGGAAATGTGTGTGCTGTCCTGCCCTAGACAAAAAGTACAGGGAACTGATGACTGCTGAGAAAAGAAAAACTAGTCTCTTCCAGGTATGAACTCCTTTATTGGTTCTCCAATACAGAGTGGTCAACTGTGAAATGATAGTCACAGAATTAAACATACTCAGCAGATTGTATTTATATATGTTCATGTATGTATATATATATATATATATATATATATATATATATATATAATCATGGGAAAAAGGCTATCAACTTGAGTGTAGGAGTGAACCTGGAAGAGGTTGGATGGAGGGTACTTTGGAGGTGATGGACTGTGGAAAGGAAGGAGGGACCATAGCATAAATATATTTCAATTAAAAAGATTGAAACCTTTTTTTGTATAAATAAAGTTTCAGATAAACCACTCCTCAGATACATACAGATAATGGAAAGCATTCTACTCCTGTCATCTAAATAGGAATACAGATGAAAATAAAGCAGAATCCATCCTGAACTAGAACACGTTTGTTCAACTGGGTTTGCATTTCAATATTTTGCTTCCTTTTAACAGATGTGCTTGTTTAAAGATTATATGCTCAGAACGGTGTCTGGCTGAAAGAAGATTATTCTTAAAACAAAAAACATTAAAAATGTTCAGGGCTGCTAGCCATTGGAAATCAATCAGAAGTAAAGATAAAGTGTTCTCCAATCTTAATGGATATTGATAGGAAATAGGATTTCATTTATGAAATTTTGATTTGTGGACATCAATTTTATTTTGTCTTTTATTATCAGAAGACTTGAACTTGAGTCCTTGTGTAGGAAGTTCTTTTGTCTATGTGTTGCTTTTATTGGTTAATGAATAAATTTGTATTGACCAGTAGCTCAGCAGAGTAGAACTAGGTAGAAAAAGTAAACTGAATGCTGGGAAAAAGAAGATGGAGTCAGGGAGCCACCATGTAGCCATGGCGGGAAGAGAGAAGGCAAAACCTAGCCAGTGATCCACAGTCATGTGACAATACACAAATTAATATAGATGGGTTAATTCTAGATGCAAAAGCAATATGCTTAAGTTATTGGCCAAACAGTGTTCTAAATAATATAGTTTTCTGTGTGATTATTTTGGGAGTCTTGGTGGCTAGCAAATGCACAAGCAGCGTCCTTACAACAGAGTCTCACCTCCATCACAAATTGTTTTTTTGATTCTAAAGTAAAACACAGTAATAACAACAACAAAACCTATCAATTATTCTAAACCTCATTTTCCTCAATTGTAAAATTAACCTTAAATCTACAATGTCATTTTAAACATTTATGCTTATTGTTCAAAACATGTATTTCAAATATTGAGAACACATTAGGGACACAAATTTTGAGTGATGGGATAAATTAATCAAAAAATAAGAAATTTAAAATTTTAGTATTTTAAAATACTATATTGCTGTAGTATAAAAGCTGAAACAAAGGAACAGTAGACACCAATTATTTTGAACTATAGTAACAATATGCTAGCTAATGAATGCATACTCCTGGAACATATATATATACAGTTTCTGATCTTTGACTTCTTCATATGTAAAGTTAATTATATTGAAATATGTAAAAGTAAGTGAAAGGTAATCTCCAATAAGAAAATACTTCATACTTCTACCTGCTTAGCTGTTCTCTCTGTAAAAGACTTCCAGTTTTATTGTTTTTCAAACTAACCTCCAACAATTTTCAGAGCCAAGAACAGGCTCTGTAATTCCCTGCATTATCAGTTAGCTGCCTACCAGATAGAGAATTTCAGCTGCTATATTTTAGAACAAATACTTGAAAGGTACATCTAATGCAGAAGACAACATTTTCTTATTCATTTATTTCGATTCTCAAGCCACATAAAAATAGTTCTAAAGAAATGAGGTAAACACACAAAAATAATCTTTTTGAACAAACAATGAACTAACCTGAATTATGTTAAAATATATCAAATACTGTACATGTGTATTGACTTTGTCATGGAAGTTATCAGAACGATTTTGGGGCTTAATTCAACTCCAACTTCTGTCTGAGACATAAAGGTTTTATTTAAAAGTCAGTTTCATAAGAAAAGGGAATTTGTTTTTCTGTAGTATACTTCTTACTCTGAGTTTTCAAAAGAACATCACACAGCAACATGTTAGATGCTTGCTTGTGGAGAGTACAGCAGGATTCCAGTGCCTCTGAGAACCAGGCAATGCTTCATGCTGCTCTCTGACCAGCTGATTTTCTGTTACTGGGCGTCAGTGGTGTGTTTGGTTGTGGCTCATACTGTAGAAAAAGATAAGAAAAAAGAAGCAGTTCACAGAGAGTATGCACGGAGGAAAGGGGCAAAGAACCAACCAGAGCAAAAAGGTAGGTATGGAAAAATGAAAAGTATGATGCAAAAACTAGAGTAAACTAACTCATCTTTGAGAAACCAGCTATTGATCTACCTTAAGGTACACTGATGGGCCTGAATTAATCAGGGATGCAAAATCAGCTCATTCGTGGAATATTTTTGTGTTTAAACTGGGATACATCTTTAAGTGGAGTAAAATAGTCCAGTTAGCCTTTTTTAATTTTATTATTATTATTTTTATTTTTACTTAAAAATTTCCACCTTCTCCCCTCCTCCCATTTCCCTCCCCCTCGCCCCATCTCCCTCCCCCATCCCCTACCCTTCCCTCTCCAGTCCAAAGAGCAGTCAGGGTTCCCTGCCCTGTTGGAAGTCCAAGGTCTTCCCCTCCTCCATCCTGGTCTAGGAAGGTGAGCATCCAAACAGACTAGGCTCCCACAAAGCCGGTACATACAGTAGAATCAAAACCCAGTGCCATTGTCCTTGGCTTCTCAGTCAGCCCTCCTTGTCCGACACGTTCAGAGAGTCTGGTTTGATCATATGCTCCATCAGTCTCAGTCCAGCTTGCTTTGGTGAACAAGATTGCCAGGAAAAATTGGAAACTTGGGGGTGGGGGTGGGGGGGTAAGGAAATATGGGGAGAAAAAAAGTGAGAAGAGGGGTATGGGGAGAGCTTGGGGGAATGAGACGGTTGGGATGGAGGAAGGGTGGATATGAGAGCAGGGAAGTATACATCTTAATTAAGGGAGCCATCTTAGGGTCGGCAAGAGACTTGACTCTAGAGGTGTCTCCAGGTGTCCATGGAGATGTCCCCAGGTTGTTCCTTGGACAGCCGAGGAGAGGGAGCCTGAAATGACCCTATCCTATAGCCATACTGATGAATATCTTGCATATCACCATAGAACCTTCATCTGGTGATGGATGGAGATAGAGACAGAGACCAACACTGGAGCACTGGACTGAGCTCCCAAGGACCAAATGAGGAGCAGAAGGAGGGAGAACATGAGCAAGGAAGTCAGGGCCGCAAGGGGTGCACCCAGCCACTGAGACGGTGCGGCTGATCTAATGGGAGTCCAGGTAGTCTTAATGTTTGCTCCTTTCTGTTCTCTCAAACAAGTAGTCAAGACGGTTCTCATAGTTTTTTTTTTCTTTTTCTTTTCTTTTTTTCTTTTTGTTTTTTAATTTTTTGAGACAGGGTTTCTCTGTGGTTTTCGAGCCTGTTCTGGAACTAGCTCTTGTAGACCAGGCTGTTCTCGAACTCACAGAGATCCGCCTGCCTCTGCCTCCCGAGAGCTGGGATTAAAGGCGTGCGCCACCACCGCCCGGCCGGTTTTTTTCATGATGAATTTTTATGGGTTTCTTTGAATATTTTCTGTGTTGCTACTGAGATCACAAAATGCAAATCAGAAGATTAGATTAACCATACCACTGTTCAGATGTGTAATATTCAATGCCTGTGGAGGAGGTAGATGATAGCCACCGAACATAGAACAATTATCAAACTTAAAGCTAAAAGGGAAAATTGGTTCTCCAAACTGTGTCCTCTCCTAGTTTTTTTTTTCCATATTATTCCACTTGAGAGTTTGTGTTGTAGTGTATGTGCACAGCTCTATATACATTCTCTAAGACAGGAACATTTTGAAGACTGGCACATTTTTAAAAATACATTTTTTTTTTTGATTTTCGAGACAGGGTTTCTCTGTAGCTTTTGGTTCCTGTCCTGGAACTAGCTCTTGTAGACCAGGCTGGCCTCGAACTCACAGAGATCCGCCTGCCTCTGCCTCCCGAGTGCTGGGATTAAAGGCCTGCGCCACCACCGCCGGGCTTTAAAAATACATTTTTAACTGAAAATTAATTATATCATTTTTCCTCTTCCCTTTTCTGCTTGCAGTCCCTCCCCACTATCTTCATTCAAACCATTTCCATGTACAAGACTCTCCACTTTGTATTGGACAACTAGTAAGTGGGGGGTCATTTTTGGAAGAGGATAATTATCCATCTCCCAACACTCATTACTTTCCAGTAGTTCTTCGTATAGGGTTGGGACTTCACAAAATTCCCCCCCTTTCACAGTAGCATGTTCATTGATATGGCCATAGTTCCAGTCTTGTTCTTGTAGACATTTCTGAAAGAGACTGTTCCACAGCACACTTCCTGACATCCTGACTGTAACATGCTTTCAGCTATTTCTTGACATTTCTTGAGCCATAGATTTGGTAACTTTAATGTAGATTCATGTTTTGGGGTTGGCCTCCTCACAATCTGTTGGTATTTGCACTGTCTCCAGTTGTAATGTTTTGTGATAGTTTTCATTTGCTATAAAAAGGCTTCTTAGATGAGGGCTGATAGCTACATATATCTGAGGATATAAAAAAGACAGTAAGAAATTATACTCATTTAACAAAGTAGTGATTGTGAACTTTTTAATTAAGTCCATGAACACACAAAACCCTAGGAAGTTGAGTGGGTTTCATATATCAAGAATGATTTCCCTCATGTTGAGTGGGATTTAAGTCCAAATAGGCAGTTAGTTGTTAGTTACCACCACCATAAAACTGCCTCTTATTTCACATTTGGTGTATGCTGCTGACTGGTCATTGTCACGGTTCGTAAGTGTTTCCATTGGATTGTTCTGTTTAATTGCTTCCATTCTGTAGCAATCTACATTAATTTTTTGCATTGTTATCATGGAAGGGGTAAAAGAAAAGGGACTTTCAAGTCAGATCCACCTCTAATTGTATGATTTTCATTTTCTAATTTGTGCTGTTCCACCTTCTACCCTGATAGACAACAAAAAACTATACCAATTGTTTATTGGAGTCTTACATATTCATCTTCACATTTCTGTTCTCAAGAGTTAATGACAGACAGGATTCTGAGTTACTGTTTAAATGAGAATATAAATACATAAGTGCATATATGAATTAATATGTCAATAAATTAATTATGTTATCTTAATTAACTAAGATCCCTTGGCATCAGAGTTACATGTGGCTGTGAGAAGCCTGGTATGGGCAAAAGACTATGGTATTAGGAAAAAATCAGCAAGCATTCCTAAGTAACAAGCCAACTCTCTGGCCCCATTTCATTTCTTTGTCAGCTTCTCTTGGCATTCTCCATTTGCAAAAGAAAAATTCATACTTCTCCCACAGTCAAGTCATTATGACACACATGTATTACTTTGTTTTGGCTTTTCATGACCAATTTCTCTATGTTTTCTTGGCTGTCCTGAAACTTACTCTGTTGACCAGGATGGCCCCAAACTCAAAGAGATCTGTTTGCCTCTGTCTTCCGAGTGCTGGGATTAAAGTGGTACACCATCGCTGCCAGGCTTATTTTTTTCTATAAGGAATTGAAAGTGCATTAAACTCTAGTTTAATGATGATGGATGAAAAAGAACCCATGATTTTCTAATATTCTAAAATTTGGAGAATTCCTGATGAAATATTCTCATCCTATAAAAAAGGGAAACTACAGAAATGATTAATTTTATTTAATGAATAATTTTCTATATTATTTCCTTATAAATTGTTTCTTATATTTTTATTTTTCCTCTCGAATTTTATTTTGACTTTTGTTCATCTCTCTCTCTCTGTCTCTGTGTGTGTCTGTGCATGTGTGTGTGTGAGAGAGAGAGAGAGAGAGTGTGTGTGTGTGTGTAGATGCATGCAGAGGCCAGAAGACTGCATAAGATCCTTTGGAGCTGGAGTTAAATGTGACAATGGGAAGCCTGTCATGGGCAATAGAACGTGGTTCTATGAAAGAACAGCTAGCATTCTTAACCATTGTGCCCACCTTCCAGTTCCCATTTCATTTGTTTGTGAGCTTTCTCTAGGCATTCTCCATTTTACAAAGAAGAATTTGTACTTCTCCCAAAGTCTAGTACTTATGATATATATAATCTGAGAATTCCTGGGTTATAATGGTATGTGCTTTGAGTCTTTGAGTTACTATCAATGAGAGCTATCTTAGAACTGCGAAAGTCCATAGAACCAGACAGAAGACAAACAGCTCTCAGGTTCACAAGTTCAGCACTGTGGCAGACTGAACCATCTGTCATGTTCTTGAGAGTTTAATATAGGTTTTTGATAGTGTACTCTTCTCCAGTATTTGGAAGTTTCCAGAGGTATTTCAAACAACTCATATGAAGGGTTTAGGTTGCAAGGAAGGCACAGTTTCAGTAACTGAATCAAATACTGGGAATGTTTTATTTGAGATAAGGGACAGACACAGAGCTGTGTGCATTCCCCAGCCTGACAAATCTGAAGAAATCACAAGTCAGTTCTCAGCACTGACTCACAGTCCCTGAAATGGTGAAGATGAAAACTCACTGCTCTAAGTAGCAACAAAACGAAATATTTTTGAGCACCTTTTCCTGAGAGGTTTAAAAAAGCAAAGGAAGCAGTGAAAGGTAGAGTTGCTGGCTGCAAGCACCAGGAATGAATGTGTTTAGAGCGGTTATGTTAGTGATACTGGTGATGAAAATTAAATGGGGGCCTTATGGAAAATACATTTTGCCAGAAAATGCTGGTATGTTTTAAAGACATTCTCACCAGCCAGGCAGCCATGGGAAGGAATGCCAAGTCAGAACAGGGATGGAATGGAGAAAAGAGAGAAACCAAAAACAGTACTGTTTGCACGTGCATATAGAAACACCTGGACTCCTTTAAAGTACTCAGTTCTAAAAATGTGAAGGGAATTCAGGGTGCAGAATAAAGAAAGGAAATGAGGTTAAAAGTAAGAAACTAAATAAGAAAATAAGAATTTGAAAATTTCTATGCCCTAGAGAAAGAGAGAGAAAAAGATGAATGTGCATCATAACTAATTAATGAGTTGGAGTTTAATAAAATGCCAACTTTGTAGGATCAAGTGACACAAGCTGCGAACCCACCTCTTCTACTTAGTAACTACAGACTTCACACAAATCACATGAGTTCTCTGAATACGTCTCTCTTATTTTAAAAATCATAATAGGAATGAATATTCCTCATTAAGTTTCAATTAAATAATTGTCATAAGGGTCTGGAACAGCTCCTGACAAATGCATAGCACTTAAGCTGGTCCACTTAAAAATTTAGTAGAATAAATTCCTAGACAAAAAGAAGAACAGGCAATATTCTTGGCATGAGGAGTTCTGGCGAACTATGTCAGTTTCTATTATGTTTGCAATAGGGTCATCACAGATTTGATATATGCTTAAGATATTTCTCCTAAATGAATGTTCTATAGGGCATTAATCCTGTTGATACTCATAAGAGAACATAGATACATATATAAATGCAATAGCAATTAGTAAAGAAAGAGGCATTTGAAGGAAAACAAGGAGTGGTATACAACAAAAGGGTTTGAGTAGAGTAAAGAGGAGAAAATGATGTAATTAAATTATAATCTAAAAGTTAAACTTTAAAAATAATATATGGATTATAGTGTGTGTGCACATAACCTGATATATATATATATATATGTGTGTGTGTGTGTGTGTGTGTGTGTGTGTATTAAATCCCTACTGATCCTGACCAGAGAAAATATGGGAAATTTAGTAGAGAATCTAAATTTAAAAGGAGGTGCTGACCTTGTCATCATCCAGAATTAGACAATAAAATGAGCCACTAGGGATGGCTCTTCACCTCTGTAGGTGGACATCTGTTGGCAGGATGGCTTTTCTTTCTTTTATCTTTTAATATTTTATTGATCCATTGTGGATTTAATATCATGCATTCTGATCCCATTCATTACCCCATCCCTTTATATCCGCCCCCTGCCCTTGCAACCCCTAACCAAATAAAACAAAATAAAATAAAAAAAAACCTCATTGTGGAAGCTATAGTGTGACACAGTGAGTCACATACTGTACACATCAGTCTATATAGCTTTACTTGCAAGTTCTTGTGCAATGAGACATTGGTCTAGTTTGAGATCTCAGCTTCTGCTACACTGTCAATACCAGGGTCTTATTGGGACTCCTCTTGGATACCATGATGGTGACTTATATCATCAAGATCCCTCAGTTTTTATCTATAGGACAGGCCACTTTATGGGCTCTAGAAGTTCATAGATAGTGGGTGCTGGGGTGGACCAACACAGAGCCCTGGTTCTGGGATTGGGCAATAGCTACGTTGGTAATTCTGCCAGCTTTCCCTCATCCTCACTACCAGGGCAATCTCTCTATCACTGCCCAGGTATTTCACCTACACAGCAGGCAGAGAGGGATGGGGCCAGTTCTGCTCTCACACCCTAGGGGCTGGCTCATCCATATCCATACTATCAGGGCCTGTTCTACTATGCTGCCCAGAAGAGGTCCAGGGCATACTCTCCCTAGTGCTGCAGCTAGTGAACTTCAGAAGCAGCTCTCCAGCCTAAGTCCAGTTCTCCCACCTGCCACAGGAGGCAAGGGAGAAGGCAAAAGAAAAGTGTATTCTGTTCTCTCCA
The DNA here is from genome assembly GCA_025134845.1 of Neodon shergylaensis. NCBI lineage: Eukaryota > Metazoa > Chordata > Mammalia > Rodentia > Cricetidae > Neodon > Neodon shergylaensis. The sequence goes on from JABTXL010002417.1 coordinate 2,246,296, forward strand.
TCTCCCCTTACCCTCCACCCCAAGTTCCCAATTTTTGCCTGGCAATCTTGTCTACTTCCAATATCCAGGAGGATAACTATATGTTTTTCTTTGGGTTCACCTCTTATTTAGCTCCTCTAAGATCACAAAATATAGGCCCGATGTCCTTTATTTATGGCTAGATTCCACTTATGAGTGAGTACATACCATATTCATCTTTTTGGGTCTGGGTTACCTCACTCAAGATAGTGTTTTCTATTTCCATCCATTTGCATGCAAAATTCAAGATGTCATTGTATTTTACCGCTGAGTAGTATTCTAATTGCTCTAATGAATATATATTAAACATTTTGTTTATCCATTCTTCTATTGAGGGGCATCTAGGTTGTTTCCAGGTTCTGGCTATTACAAATAATGCCGCTATGAACATAGTTGAACAAATGCTTTTGTAATATGATAGGGCATCTCTTGGGTATATTCCCAAGAGTGATATTGCTTGACTCTAGAGGGGTTCCCTGGAGTTCAAGGAGATGTCCCCAGCTAGTTCCTTGGGCAGCTGATGAGAGGGAGTCTGAAATGGCCCTATCCTATAGCCATACTGATGAATATCTTGCTTATCACCATAGAACCTTCATCTGACGATGGATGGAGATAGAGACAGAGACCCACACTGGAGCACCGGACTGAGCTCCCAATGTCCCAATGAGGAGCAGAAGGAAGGAGAACATGAGCAAAGAAGTCAGGACCACGAGGGGTGTGCCCACCCATTGAGACAGTGGGGCTGATCTAATGGAGCTTACCAAGGCCAGCTGAACTGGGTCTGATGGAGCATGTGATCAAACCGGACTCTCTGAACATGGCGGACAAGGAGGGCTGACTGAGAAGTCAAAAACAATGGCACTGGGTTATGATCCTACTGCATGTACTGGCTTTGTGGGAGCCTAGTCTGTTTGAATGCTCACCTTCCTAGACCTGGATGGAGGGGGGAGGACCTTGGACTTCCAACAGGGCAGGGAACCCTGACTGCTCTTTGGACTGGAGAGGAATGGGAGGGGGTAGGTAGAGGGGGAGAGAAATGAGAGGAGGGGAGGAGGGGAGGAGGTGGAAATTTTTAATAATAATAATAAATAAATAAATTAATAAATAAATAAAAAGAGACCATGCCCAAGTAGGCAAGTATCTTCAAGGCTATTGACTGAAGGAGCAGAAGCACCTCTCTCTTTTGTTTAAATTCCAAACCCAATACAAAACTATATATACTAGGAACTGATATCCATTGTAAGATTAGAATTACAACCAGCATAAACAATATTAAGAAAGGAATGTATGTTAAATTTTTGAATAAACATTCTATCCTAAGGAGTCTAAGTCTTGTATTGAAAATGGATTGGCTAGATCATAAGAGGATGGTAACTATGAATATCTAAGCTTTAACACCATCAAAGACCTGAGAAAGGAGATAATATTACTTGAGTAGGCAGGAAGTACAATCAAGTAGCTTCCAAAATATGCAGTAGATGACAGAGATATTTGGCTGAACAGTCACTCAAAGTCTTATTTGAAATGTTGAAGCAACCAACTTCAAATCAAAGTAAGAATGACTTCCAATTGATTTTCCCTCCCAAAATAGTCTACATCTAATAATTCTTTTAGATTTCTTATATTAAAAACAAAGAATCCATCAGTATCCAATGAAAGAACTCTTACTAAAATTTGAGGAAGTACTGAATTATTTATAAGTTTTGTTGGACAGTTTGACTTTTTAAGCAGATTTTTTTTTCATAAAATAACATTTGTGTGAAATTTATAACAGAAAAATATTGTTGGGTTCACAAAGTGAAGAGTCTTAAAAGTAAAGAGAGGTCATGGTGAGTCAAGTGTCTTCAGTGTGGAGAGAGTAGTGGCACAAGTAAAGTAGTGAAATCTACAGTAGCTAGTTTGAAATGATAATTTATTTAATCTTCACAGTGTATCTGATATGGGCAAATGAAGAAGAAAAAATCTGAAGAGACATCTCTGTTTGAAAAGAGCTATGTAGTGTTTAAGAGCATGAAGCATACAGTGGTATAGGGGCAGATCCTTACATTTACTTGTGAAGTCATTCCATTAATATATTCTTGCTTATGTGCTAACTTGAGCCTCACTGCTCTTCTCACATGTATATGAATCTAATAAAGCCTTATTACAGTACACAGTTCTGGGCATTGCTTTTCTTATATTTTGATTTTGCCAAAAGAAACTCTATAAAGTCCTGACTCTTTTATTTATTTAATTAGAAAGGCAAAAGTGTCAATGGGCAACTAAGTTAGATTCCATAATGTAATGTAAAGTGTTAAATTGTCATGCTTGATTGAAAACATATATATCTTAACTTCATTTAAGTAATTGGAGTAAAATAATACTTTTACTCACATGATTTAACTTTTATTCCAGTTTTTAGTATTTTTATTTATTGCATGAGTTAATATATTGTGGTCAGTTATGCCATAGTATTTTTGTAAGACTCTCAATCTTAAATCACTGGAGATATGAAAAGAGTTTATTGGAATAATAATTTTTCTAGGGTTTCAAAAACAGCCCTGAACTCTTTGGATTAAAATTCGTCCTTTCCTAGTTCCTCACCTCCCTACAAATTCACTAGGACTCATTGTAGTTAGAAGAGATTCGGTACATAAGAATGTCACCTGCCACGTTCACTCATTGTTCTAAAAGATGACAATCCCCAGGAAATGAAAAACAATCTCCCTGTTATCATTGGCCATTGATCTGACATCGAGTCTCATAGTATGTAATAGCTTAAAGGAAGAGGGCATAGAAATAAAGAAAAGCATAATAATCTTGGCTCATTTGTTTGGGAGAATGTAAACAGCTTGAATTATTAAACTGTCAAGTTGTCGGGACAAAAACAAACTCAAGTCTGGAGCTAAATCCCTCTGTGGTCATGATGCAGGCAGTGCACAGCAAGGAAGGGGTTTGAAAATATTTTAAAATCCAAACACCTTTTGTCTTGATTATGAGTTTCTCTTGTAAATTCCCAAGAGCCAGATAGCTAGTCTGTCTTTTTCAGTCATAGATATGTTTGCTTATTCTTGGAGCTGTCCTTAGGGAGGAAAGGAGCTAAACAAAAGAGGAAGCAGTACTGAAAGATAAGAGAGAAGGAAGTTCCTGAGCAGTGCAGAAACTTAAAATATGCATTTCACTTCTGTTTTTGATTTTTAAACAAAAAATATTAATCCATGGACAATGATACAATTTAGAATCACATAGTAGTAATAAAAAATAGATAAAAAATGAGTTCAAATTCCTGGAATATTTCTTTTTGAATGGCAGAAACAAAGACTAAGGCAGAGAAGATTTAAATAGAAAGAAAAAATTACAATATTAAAAAATTCAGACATAAAATGGTTTTGTAGGTCTTGTTTTCAATATAATATTTGAACAAATTTTAACATCCTGCATTCACCACAATTTGAGTAGTTAAAATTCTTGATTAAATAGTTAAGTACACTAAGTTTAATGGTACATACAAAGAAAGAACTATATTCAACAAGAAAGTTCAATCAAAAGCATAATTTAAAATTCAGGTTTCTCAGAAAGGTAAACCTTCATGGAATCACATGTGTACACTGCCTTTTTAAGAATCTATTTTTCATTAATGATGTGTTATTCTGTGAGAGATAATTTAAAGGAATTTTAGAAAGTATCGCATTTTTGTTACCTTTTCTTGTTCTCCCTTCTAAATATTATTCTATAACTACACATACATTTATTTACAAAAATACATGCAAACAAGACAGGCTAGAATCAGCATGTGAGAAAAAGTACATATTTATCTTTCTAAATTTGGATGACCTCACACAATATTATACATCCTATATTCAACAATTTTCTGGAAAATTTTATGATTTCATTTTTCTGTTTGAACAAAGTTATTATATTTTACATATGTAAAAGATATTCATTACCCATTCCTCTACTGTTGGCCAAGGTTGGCCACATCTCCTTTGTGTATTGAATAGAGTCACTAAACTAAGCTCAGTGTTACAAATATCTTTATGAAAGGATACATAAAACTTCAGGCATATGCTCAGCTCTAAGTTTCTTCACAAACTCTGTCTCAAGAGAAAATGTTTCAAACTGATGGAGAAGAATACAAAACAATATTCCCTAGCTTTGTGTATGTGATAATACACATGTGTACACTCATATCCTAAGTTATAATACTCATATACAACACATACACACCCTCCCAGAGCATTTTTTACTGGAATTAGACATATTCATATTTGATTTACCAATCTCCTGACCAATATCTCTAAGTGGACAAAAAAAGGAAGAATGGAAGAGAGTAGAAGGGAGGTGTTTTTGAGGGAAGGAAGTAGGAAGGAAAGGAGGAAAGAAGGAAGGAAGGACTTGTTTAATATTTGTTGTACTTTAAACTCAGAAGATAACATATAAAAAGATATTGCTTGATAATTTTATTTTGATCATTATAAATACATATGTACATATATAATAGATCCTTCTACTACTGTAGAAACTCTTTATATATGTATGCATGCATATAGTTTTAGGTGTCCCTCCCTCTATTGGCTCCGTTGGTCCCTTTTTTTTCCTCTCCGTTCCTGTTTGATATCCTCATTCCAATCATCCCTCCTTCTATCTATCCATAACTATCTATTCTATTTCTTCATGCTAGAGAGAGCCTTTCCTTCTCATAATCCTTTATTCCCTACCTAAGATATGTGATTATATGAATTATAGCCTGCATACAGAAGACTTAACAGATAACATCTACATGAAAATTAATACATACTAAATTGTCTTTCTGGGTCTGGGTTACCTCACAAAAGATGATTTCTTTTTCTAGCTCAATTCCTTTACCTTCAATTTCATGATTTCATTTTTATATTAATGGCTGGGTAATTGTTACTGGACAAATGTGGCTCTTCTTTTTTATCCATCCATTCATTGACAGGCATTTAGGTTGTTTCAAATGTCTGCCTATTATGAACAGTGTGTGATGAACATAGTTTAGCAAGTGTCTCTCTAATATGATGAAGCACCCTTTGGGTATATGGACAAGAACGGTATAATTGGACTTTGAGGTAGATTGACTCCCAACTTTCTGATGAACAAACACTCTGATTTCTCTACAAGTTTACACTCCAACAAGAATTGGATGAGTGTTTTCCTTCCTCCACTATCTTGTCAGAATGTGCTGTCATTTGTTTTATTGATCTTGTCCATTATGCTTTTTAGACGATGAAATCTCAGAGTAATTTTCATTTTCATTTCCCTTTGATTAAACATGTTTAACATTTTTAAGTGCTTCTCAACTACTTGAGCTTCTTCTTTCGAGAATTCTCTGTTTAGGTGTGTACCAATTTTTAATCATAGCATGATTAAATAACATTTGGTTCTTTGATGTCCAGCTTTTGGAGTACTGAGAAAGCAACCATAATCTGAGTAAGTTTTATGGGGTAAAATCTATTTTCTATGCAGATAAACAACAAAAAATTATGGAAGTACTTGCTATCTTTTATCTCTGCTTCCCCAAATGTGAATAAAACTAAAATAAATTCAACATTAAAATCATACTTATTTCTATTAACCTAAAAATATTGTTACAGACGGAAAAAAATGCAGCCGGGTCTTGTGGTTCAGACCTATATTCCTAGCTACTTTAGAGGATCACAAGTCCAAGTGAGGTCTGCCTGGTCTAAGGAGCATGCTTGGGTTCGTCTATACAATGTACTAATTTACTGAGATCTGATATTAAAAAAAATATCAAAACAGGGATGAATACAAGACAAAAGTATTAGACATTGTTGTATTTTAATGCAATTTCCTCAAAGTTGTTCTCAGTACCATTTTAAACATAGAATACTGTTGATTATTTTATTTTAAACAAAGTACCCTTTGCTAACACAATAGTTATTTAATAATCTCTCCTTCAACCAATAAATCAATCTTTTGGCTTTAGGTCAAAACAAGCTTTGATGCCAGTTTGTCTATGTGTCTGCCTTTTTGTATCTCTTTATAGTTTTGATAGAAATTTATTTTTGCCAGGATAATCGGATCATCTCCTTTTTATTCTCTGTTTGCCCTCTGTAACTTTTCATCCCTGTGTTATCCTTCTTGGCTTGGAATGCAATTACCTGTCTTGTATCATTGTCAAATTTTAATCAAGAAAGTTTGATCCAGAAAAAGGGAAAGTTTGGCCTGAGCAACTCCAGTGTTGATGTGAGGAGAATTATTTGTCCTACTGTTAGCTGACTTTCTTTTTAGAAATAATGTTTTCCCTTTCTTTCTATAGCCTTGTCTCCATCATTTAGTTTATCTCTCTTATCTATTCTTGGGGTGTGTGTTCTTTATCTCTAGTCTGTCTGTTATTTACAATGCCTCTAGGCATCATATTTTAAGAAGATTTCCTTCATCATCTTTTGTACGAAACATAAGATGTAAAACTAGTTATTCACTTATTGCCCTCTTTGGCTGTATGACATGGAATTTAAAATATGAAAATATTTACAAAGCTGTAAAGACAAAGCAGAAACCAAGATAGTTAATTTCTAATAATTGTTAATTAAATATTTGATATCTCTGAAAGTTCGTGAAGATTACATTAGAAAAGTGATTCTAACTTTGATAAAATCTGGTGTGTAAGAAAGAAACTTATTTTTTTGCTTTTCATCAGTTTTCATTGTCCGCCATGTTCAGAAAGTTCGGTTTCATCCCATGCTTATTCAGTCCCAGTCCCGCTGCCCTTGGTGAGCTCCCAATAGATTAGTTCCACTGTCACAGTGGGTGGGTGCACCCCTCGTGGTCCTGACTTCTTTGCTCATGTTCTCCCTCCTTCTGCTCCTCATTTGGATCTTAAGAGCTCAGGCCGGTGCTCCAATTTGGGCCTCTGTCTCTATCTCGATCCATCACCAGATGAAGGTTCTAAGGTGATATGCAAGATATTCATCAGTATGGCTATAGGATAGGGTCATTTCAGGTTCCCTCTCCTCAGTTGCCCAAGGTAGTAGCTGGGGACATCTCCTTGGACACCTGTGAGCTCCTCTAGAGTCAAGTCTCTTGCCAACCGATCCTAATACATGAACTGGCTTTGTGGGAGCCTAACCTGTTTGGATGTTCACCTTCCTGGACCTGGATAGAAGTGGGAGGACCTTGGACTTCCCGCAGGGCAGGGAATCTGGACAGCTCTTCATTCTTGAGAGGGAGGAGGAATGGAGTGGGGAGGCGGAGAGGGGCAGGGGAGTTGGGGGAGGGGGCGACGTGTGGGAGGAGGGGGAGGGAAATGGGAAACGGGGAGAAGGCAGAAATTTTTTTTTCAACAACTAAAAAAAATAAACAAAAATAAACAAAAAAATATGTAAACTAAAAAAAAAGAAATAGACTTATTTCTATCCTGGTGGCCAGCTTATATGTGACATATGATTCTATATTGCATGACTGTTACATGTTTAAGTATCAAAGACACACACACACACACATCTATTTTCTTAAGTTTAAAGTAATTATTTGTCTTTAATATGGGTAAAAACCAAACTGTGAAAAAGGATATTAAATGAAGTAGTATTAGTATGTTTGATGGTCAAAAAATTATGCCTCCTTTTATTCATTGGTAAATGGATGTAAAAGGAATTGGTATGAAGATTAAATGGGTTAATTTCTGAAAATGTGTATGTGTGTGTGTGTGTGTGTTTGTGTGTGTGAATGTGTAGGAGTTCATCCTGAAATCATATTACTTAAAATTTCATATAACAACCATGTCAGTTCTATGTTACTAGAAACCATGTGCTCATGGAGGGGTAATGGGTACTGTCTGGTATGAACTGTTAGTCACAAATATGAGTTTAACCACCAAATCTTAGTAAGGTAGAGATGTGATAAGATGAATAAACTGTGTTCAAAGGAAGACTAATATCTTAAATAGAGCATATAATCATTGAAAATGATTAGTGTTGTTTTCAAAAGAACACTAGCCCTTCCTAGACTTTTGGCACTCTCTATCAGTCCACAGGCTCTATTTATAGAGCAAGTGTTGTACCTCAAGAGCTTCAGTGTCTTCATGGCTTAGACACAATCAAAATATAATTTAAAGGGTGCCTTTCTGCCTAACAGATATTTTTGTATTTGGGGTTTAAGTCTCTAGTTTACTTGTAATTTCTTCTTCTGTCATATAAATTTCTGAATAATTCATGCAATCTAAATCTGTTTAGTTTTTCTTTATAAAATTTCGAAGCATACTGGAAGAATAATGTTCAGTACAGAGGATCATCTATTACTCATGTTATTTTATTGTTCCAGTGTCTTCTCCATAGCATAAGAAATATAATATAAACATGAAATTTGAAATTACAAATTTATCAATGGAGATACAGAGATTTTAAATAATTGGTCCATATCATCTAATTAAAAACTGAATAGCATTTCCTTAATTCAAATCCTAACTTCTGGTGAACAATACCTTACCTTCTATACTGTGCAGGTACTGTTTGTAAAAGTTGCTTAAGATTAGGATAATCCTGAGTCTTGTCACTTAGGAAAATGAATTCCTAACTTGATTTACCCCTCCCCCCCCCACAGTTCACTGATGTACTTTGACTCTTACAAATATAACCTTAACTCAGTGGATCAGCAGATAGATATATAGATAGAGACAGATAGATGTCACAATATATAAGACACACTATTTACACACACACACACACACACACACACCATAAGGAAGTTTGAAAATAGTGGACAATGCTGTTCCTAAAAGACTTTAATTTCTTCTTCTTCTTCTTCTTCTTCTTCTTCTTCTTCTTCTTCTTCTT
>JABTXL010002417.1:2255115-2311455 GCA_025134845.1 Neodon shergylaensis
TTCTTCTTCTTCTTCTTCTTCTTCTTCTTCTTCTTCTTCTTCTTCTTCCTCTTCCTCTTCCTCTTCCTCTTCCTCTTCCTCTTCCATTTATTTATTTATTTATTTATTTATTTATTTATTTATTTATTTATGTCTTTACCAAGTTTCATTTTTTTCTACATTTATTCTTCATTCATACATTACATCTGGACAGCCCCACAATGATGACTCCTCCAGGACTATGATAACACCACTAAGCTGAAAAACATCACTTAAGGATCGGCTTTGTAAGACAAACTGCCAGAATAATTTCAAGGTCGCTAGTTGAGATGATCCAGCCTCACAGACTACAGAAGTTGGGATTTGAGACAAGCCTTGCACTTTCCCATTATGCATTGCCTGGACAAAAACTGATATAGCTACCGCTCCCAGGACTCGATAATTAACACAAATTTTCTTTTTAGGATCCCCTAAAGATAACATTGGCGCCAGACAGCAGGAAGTAAATTTAAGAATACAACACCCACATTCCCAAAAGGTAGGGTGGGTAGTTTTGGTCATTCAATTGATTATGGTTATTTGTTATTGTTTGGGGGGGGTAATTACAAGTTATTACTGGTAATAGACTGGATAAAAGCTAAACAAAGCAAAGTTTTGTTTTTTAAAAACAAAAAGGGGTTACAGATATAATAGGATAAAAGTGTAGATTATTGCATACACTATGAAATAAAAACGGGAGAATATAGATATAATAAGATAAAAGGTATATTGTTAAATCTACTTTTAAAAAGCATCTACTAGTTTTATTTTTTATTTTTTTGTTTATTTGGTTTTGTCACCTAAGTTATTTATTTATTTATTATAAATTTCCACCTCCTCCCCTCCTCCCATTTCCCTCCCACTCTCCCCATTTTCCCTCTCCCCTCCCTCTCCAGTCCTAAGAGAAGTCAGGGTACCCTGCCCTGTGGGAAGTCCAAGGCCCTCACCCCCCCAGACAGGTGTGCATCCAAACAGACTAGGCTCCCAAAAAGCCAGTACATGTAGTAGAATCAAAACCCAGTGCCATTGTCCTTGGCTTCTCAGTCAGCCCTCCTTGTCAGCCATATTCAGAGAGTCTGGTTTGATCACATGCTCGTTCAGACCCAGTCCAGCTGGCCTTGGTGAGCTCCCAATAGATCAGCCCCACAGTCTCCGTGGGTCTCTGGATCTATCTCCATCCAAGGCCGGATGAACATTCTATGGTGATATTCAAGACATTCATCAGTGTGGCTATGGAAGAAGGCCAGTTCAGGCGCCCTCTCCTCTGCTGCCCAAGGACCTAGCTGGGGACATCCCCTTGGGCTCTAGAGGAGTTCCCAAGACTTAATTTCTTAATGAGAATCAGAGTGCCACACACGTGATACTTTACTGTTTGGTATTTGCTGTGAAATGATCTTTTTTTTTGTCATGATTTGTCATTATGATTGGTTTAATAAACAAGCTGACTGGCCAATAGTTGAACAGGATACAATTAGGTAGGAAAATCAGAAGGGCAGAGTTAGGTGAGTCACCAGTCATACACAGTGGAAACAAGAGATGATATGAATGTGCCATGTTAATAAAGGTACCACCACTGGCAGAATGCAAATAAGGAATATGGATTAACTTAAAATGTAAGACCTAGTTAGGAATAAGCATGAGCTATTGACCTAGAATTTATAATTAATATAAGCCTCTGAGTTATTATTTGGGACTGGGTAGTCAAAATAAAATCTCCTTTTACAATTATTGGTATTTGAGGTTTTAGAGGTACACACACCAAAATAGGCTATTGCTAGTCAACTTGTTTCTATATTGCAAATATATAGTAAGATGGTATTGCTCAAGTTACTACCTACTTAGGTTAGATGATATAAAAATAATTACTCTTTAACTGACCAGAACACTCTCTGTTTAAAATATGCTCATGGAATATTTCTAAACTTATGATGGGGCTCTCAAAAGGGCTAAAAGCCATCTTCAAGGCACATATTTCCATTGCACAGCCAATGGAAGATGTATAAGTCACTGAGTACATTTTCAGGAAGTGTTTGTCACGTGACACTAACCAATTCTCAGTGCAAATGGACTCTGGGACCTTAGCATCTATTTTGTGAAGGGTGAAAGCTGTAGAAACCTCATCCACCATTATAAATATTGGGAAATTAAAACTGTCATCCTAACACATTCTCCCATTTTTTTTTGACTCACAGATCTGATGCTGTTTTTTCTTCATACCTTATAATTATCCTTCATTTGCAATTCTCATTTTTTTCTGCATCATCTCTTTCTCTGTGGCTAGAACATGAAGCTTGGGGTTTCTTATCTACCTTTCAAGAAGAAGGAATGCATTTATTTTCATTTTTGTCAGTTTAGTATATCAAATATTCTTGGCTGAAATAGTTTCTCACTTTGCCTTTCCAGCTGGATGATGATACCTGGAGTTATATTAGAAGTATTCTGTTGTAGTTGATTAGCCTTGTGAAACTATGATTTTTATAGAGAATACTTTATATCCAGATGTAGAAATGTTCACATTCTATTCTCTGACACCAAAGAATGTATTGCCCTCTATGCAAAAGAGTCTTAATAGATGTAAATATGTAATGAATACTGAGGTGAAGGAATGATTTTGGTTTTTCTGAGATGGCCTAGAACATTCAAGGATCATTAAAGGTGGAAGGATAAAGGAACTATAAAAGCAATAATGGCAAGTACTAAGAAGGAAAGTCATGCTAGCTTATAACCACCTGCTCCTCCCCAAAAATATGCACAGCCTCTAGAAACTATCATGGACATGGATCAGGTTATGCCATCAAATGAATGACTCCTTCTTAAACTGTACTGCTAAGTATCAGAGCTTTGAGATTTTTACAATATCAAGTTTGTGAGCTTTCTGTGCAAGTAATTAAAAACTAATGCCATCTTTTAAGAACTGAGTATACAATTACTGATTCATTAACAAAGAATATTTAAATAGATTCATTATGTAAAAAGTAGAGGTTTTGCTATTTTTACTATTAATCCACTAAAATACATAGATTTTTGTAAGAGATAAAGACCATGAAAAAGATCACACCAATTAAAATGCAGAGTTGTGGAGCCCAGTCCTAACTAATACATGTACAATACGACACTCAAACAGAAACCTTAGATATTAGTGCAGTAAAGGAGACAGAAAGATGTTAAGAGCTAAGGATCAGGGAGCTTACTGTGAAATTGTGTTTCTTGCAAATATCGGAAGCTACACCCAGATAGTCCCACTAATATGATTGACTACACATGAACTTAAAAAAAAATGCCATTGATATTGATAATGCTAAAGTGATCAAGAGAATTCCAGGTAGCCTCAAACCTACAAAAGGAACAATAGGCAACTAAGGATTGGGAGAAATGGTCTTTCCCCAGGGAAAAGAACATGAATTGAATACCCAAAACTAAAAGGCCAGCCCTGACATCCTACACAAAAGTAACATTCAGACTGAGCAGATAATAAAACTAAGTGTTTAGGAATATCTATATATACACATATGCATAAATATATAATAACAATGCAAAAAATTCAATGAATTTGAAAGAAAAGAGGGAGAATAAATAGAAGCACTTGGTTGAAGAAAAGAGAAGGGAAATGATGTGCTTATCTCAAAAAATAAAAAAAAGTAGTTTTGAAGTGAGTTGTACTTTTAGTCTGTACACTTTGTGACATTGCTAGGATGTGCAGACTGACAAAATAATGTGTTAACCACCCATGAAGTTTTACTTTTCTCTACTTCTCTTTTTCATTGACACTTTTTCAATGTCAAGTTAAATTTATTTCTGTAAATATACTGTGACTTTTGTGTACTTTCCAGGCACAAATAAGTTGGCAAAAGTTTTTAGACAGTGATATATTTTTCCATACAAAATAAACTAAGGAGATAAATATGCTAAAAACAAATGAGAAGTCTCAAGAAGTAATTGCCAAGAAGGACTACAATTACCTCTAGTGCACCTGTTCACATACCTTTGCTACCATTTTTTCTCTTTACCTTTTGACTTCTCCTTCTGCCAGCCTGGTTTTATCTGGCTTGTTGCATAGCTTTCACTGCATAATTGAGTTTTAGGCAATGTAATAGGTGTGGTTTATATGTGAATGCAATCTCTTCTATGGTTTCATAGGTTGTTTATAAATATGATAATGGGCTTGTTGCAAACTTGAGGATACATTTTCAAAAAGATTTTATAATTGCTACAGAATTCATGCTTTCTCATGCTCTGTTTTTATTCCTACCTTCTGTCTATCTGTTTCAGTCCATGAAGGGTGGAAAGAATATATGTCAATGGTCTATGAAGCAGCATGGTTACATAACATATGAAATCTGCATACCTAAGTGATGAAGGAAGGTCGTTGGTTAATTATAATAAAGAAACTGCCTTGGCCCATTTTATAGGTTGGAACATAGATGGGTGGAGTAAACAGATCAGAATGCTGAGAGGAAGAGGAAGTGGGGTAAGACGCCTCAGACAGAGGCCATGCTCCCCTCTCCTGAGCAGACACACACGATGAAGCAAGCCGCCAGGTCAGACATGCTGAATCTTTCCCGGTAAGACCGGTGCTACACAGTTTATTAGAGATGGGTTGATTGGGATATCAGAATTAGCCAGTAAGGGCTAGAGCTAATGGGCCAAGCAGTGTTTAAAAGAATACAGTTTGTGTGTTGTTATTTCGGGGTATAAGCTAGCCAAGCAGCCAGGAGCCGGGATGCTGGAGACGCAGCCCCGCTGCTCCAATTACAACACCTAAGTTTGAATTGTTCACAGAAATTATCTTCATTAGGGTTTTTTATTGCTATGAACAGACACAATGTCCATAGTAACTCTGAGAAGGAATATATATAATTGGGGTATCTTGCTTACAGTTTGAGAGGTTCAGTCCATTATCATCATGACAAAGAGCATGGAATCCTGTAGGCATATATGGTAATGTAGTAGCTGAGAGGCATACATCTGGCAGATAGCAGGAAGTTAAACTGACTCACCAGGGGTCTCCTGGGGCTAAGAAACCTTAAAACCACCCCCACAGTGATACACTTCCTTGAATAAGGTTATACCCACTTCAACAAAGCCATACCTCCTAATAGTGCAACTCCTTTTGGGAGCCATTTTCTTTCAAACCACCACAAACATTTTACTCAGAAGAAAATCCTGCCTTGTAATATTTGTGTGTGTGGCAGTTAAACTCTAAGGTTAAAAGTGACCTAATTTTGGAGTTATTTGCAATATCTGTCCTGGATTTTTTTCAGGAAGATGGGAAAATGTTGTACAGGTCTGTTTCAAGTGAGATTTAAGCAATAAACTTGAAGGCATTATATCACTTTTCCAAGGTATGAATGAATGAAGTTTATTGACCATAAATAAGACACAGAAAATGGATAACACCTAATACACCCCCAAGTAGGTATTATTGTGAGGGTTGTTATGATATTAGAAAATTCTGTACATGGAGGGAAAGGGAAAATAATGAATTGCAAAAATATGCTAAAGTATTAGAATGTCATACATCCTTCACACTTTGGTGCAGATTTCTGTATATGAAATTCTTGATTTAGGTTCAAGTCATGATGGTGACTCATACTCTATCATCACTTGGTTCTCATTTAATCAAAAAGTCTCCTTACGGCTATAGAATCTGGTATAGTACTTTAAAGTCAAGAACATATATGACACCTAGACCTACACCTTAAGGAATGTGTCCTGCTTAACTTAATAGTAATGTAATTCTAGCTCCTGACAGGAGTTAGGAGGTATGGGAAGGGGTAGAGGTAAACAGAAAAAAAAAAAACTACAGGCATGACAGCAGGGCAAGCAAACAGATAAACACATAGAAAAATGAACTGTAATTGAGAACAGTATATTATCTAAAGGATTAGAATTAAACTGAGTAAGAAAAGAGACACAAAACAAAATATAGAATTCAAAAAAATTAGAACTTCATGTGTGCATCTAATCACTTCATTTTGTCTTATCAAAAATTAAGTTTTTTAATCAAAGGATTATGACTATCATAACAGAAATGGAATTGAACAACAATGAAAAATAAAAGAGAATTATAGATAAGTACATTAACCTTATAAAAAAAACTTCTATGTCATTGTTGAGGACCTTACTAGGAAAAGGATGAGGCTTCATTTCAATCATGTTCTGCTACAGAAATAATAAATAATTAACTTTCATTATAACAAGAATGACTACCATAGGCTAGTCACTTTCTTTTCCCATAGGGCATAAATTAGGACTTAATTCAACTACTATTTTAGAAGAGGAAGAAAACGATCAAATAGTTCCAATAACTTGATCATGTTTTCATAGCAATCAATAAGAAAAGTTATTTTAAATCGAAATCTGCTTATTTCCAGATTTTGTCTTTAAAAATAGCAATACACAATATGAAAATATACAGATAAATATAATTGGTCAATAATCAACATATTCTGAACTGCTTAGAGAACAAAACATAATAATGGGAAAAACCATTACAATGGAGGGATTAGGGTCTCTGTATGATAATATGCTAGATAGTTTGAAAATGGTGTGATTAAATGAGAGGATATCTAATTTAGATGTGATTTATGTAATGTCAACTCAAATATTATCAGTTTTGTCATTTCTATCCTAATACTAAAAGAACTGGTTATTCTGAGTGCTAAGGTGGAGGCCTTAGAAAAACCAAATTAAGCAGGTCACAGAGATATTCAAATCCAGACCAGAGGAATTTAATGGAGAACCAATTTCAGCATTGCATTATAAGACTAGAGAGGAACAGCCTAATGTTTTCAGACAACAACTAACATTAATATATTCAGTAACCTTACAGCAATTCCTAAATGGTAGAGGCTCTGTTACAGCTAACTATACTCCTGTGTCAATGTTAGATTTAAGAATATTAAAAGAAGAAATCATCTCATGTGGCATGCATTCACCTTTTGAGAAGCAAATGTTAAGTTCATCATTAGTCTGTAATAGGATTATCCATGACTAGTGGATAGATTTGGTTAAAGGTGTTTTAGAGCCTTTTATTTTATTTATTTAATTACAATTAATAAATTTTATTTAATTACAATTAAATACCTGGATGAGAGAATAGGTTAAGATTGTAGAACAATGGAATAAAGCTAGAGATAGAAAAATCTTCCAAAATCAAATTTTTAGAGGAGAATATGTTACTATAGAAAAGCTAGCTATATATAATGACTACATTTTAGATTTATGCCATGCAGCTGCTTTAAATGTTGGGACAGAATTGGGGAAAGAGAAAAGAAAATTGAGTCAATACTAAAGTTATACAGGGTTCAAAAGAAGCTTTTACAGATGTTCTACAAAGATTGACTGCAGCAGTAAATAGATTGATACCAAATTCAGAAGCTAAACAAATAAAAAGATTGAATATCAGGCTTTTGAAAATGCCAGTTCTCTATGCAAATGATACTTAGGCCGGTAAAGGCAAGTTCTGCACTTTTTGTTTTGTTTTGTTTTTTGAGCCATGGTTTCCTGTGTCTCTTTTTTGCTTGCCCTGGAAATAGCTCTTAAAGACCAGGCTGGCCTTAAAATCACAGAGATCCTGCTGTCTCTGCCTCCCGAGTGCTGGGATTAAAGGTGTGTGCCACCACCATCAGGCTAAAGTTCAGCACCTTTTGAGGAATGGATCAAATGTACAAATAATATTGAATCTTATGAACATGATGATGCATGGCTACTAGAGGTGATTTTCAGAAATTTGAGAAAAAAATCAAAATGTCAAATGTTATAATTGTGTCAAACAAGGTCACCATAAAAGGGACTGTAGACAGGGAATTCCAAGAAACAATGTTTTTTCTATGAATAATCTATTCAGAACACCCTTCCATTCATGGTTATGCAGAAGGTGTGGCAAAGGCATGCACTAGACTAAGGAATGTAGGTCCATGAGAAATATTCAAAGTAATCCCTTGTCTTTGGGAAATTCCATGAGGGGCATCCTGCAAGCCCCTATAGTAAATCCAGTTCAGTCGTTTCCTGCCATCATAGGGAAACTCCTTCCCAGAGCAAGGCACCAAAAGCCCTACTTTTAAATCATTGCTGGGTATACTAGTCTGGGCTGGCATCCGTGATCTCTCATATTTCCTGGATATTTTGGGTTAAGCTCTTGTTAGATTTAATGTTTTCTTTAACTGATGAGTCAATTTCCTCTATTGTGTCTTCAGCATTTGAGATTCTCTCTTCCATTTCTTGTATTCTGATGTTCATGCTTGTGTTTGTGGTTCCTGATTGTTTTCTCATAATTTCTGTTTCTATAATTCTCTTGGCTTGTATTTTCTTTATTGTCTCTAATTCAGTTTTCATGTCCTGAATAGTTTATTTCATATGTTTCATTTCCTTTTCTTTTCTTTTCTTTTCTTTTTTTTATTAAAGATTTCTGTCTCTTCCCCACCTCCGCCTCCCCTGTCCCTCCCACTCCCCCAATCAAGTCCCCCTCCCTCGTAAGCCCAAAGAGCAGTCAGGATTCCCTGCCCTGTGGGAAGTCCAAGGACCACCCACCTCCATCCAGGTCTAGTAAGGTGATCATCCAAATTGCCTAGGCTCCCACAAAGCCAATACGTGCAGTATGATCAAAACCCATTGCCATTGTTCTTGAGGTCTCAGTAGTCCTCATTCTCCGCTATGTTCAGTGAGACCAGTTTTAACCCAGGCTTTTTCAGACCCAGGCCAGCTGGCCTTGGTGAGTTCCCAATAGAACATCCCCATTGTCTCAGTGTGTGGGTGCACCCCTCGTGGTCCTGAGTTCCTTGCTCGTGCTCTCTCTACTTCTGCTCCTGATTTGGACCTTGAGATTTCAGTCCGGTGCTCCAATGTGGGTCTCTGTCTCTGTCTCCTTTCATCGCCTGATGAAGGTTAATATTCAGGAGGATGCCTATATGTTTTTCTTTGGGTTCTCCTTCTTGTTTAGCTTCTCTAAGAACCTGAGTTATAGGCTCTATGTCCTTTATTTATGGCCAGAAACCAAATATGAGTGAGTACATCCTAAGGTCATGCTCAGCTTCCTTGGCGATCAGGGAAATGCAAATCAAAACAACTTTAAGATATCATCTTACACCTGTCAGAATGGCTAAAATCAAAAACACCAATGATAGCCTTTGCTGGAGAGGTTGTGGAGAAAGGGGTACACTCATCCATTGCTGGTGGGAATGCAAACTTGTGCAACCACTGTGGAAAGCAGAGTGGAGGTTTCTCAGGAAATTCGGGATCAACCTACCCCTGGACCCAGCAATACCATTCTTGGGAATATACCCAAGAGAGGCCCTATCATACAACAAAAGTATATGCTCTACTATGTTCATAGCAGCATTGTTTGTAATAGCCAGAACCTGGAAACAACCTAGATGCCCTTCAATTGAAGAATGGATGAAGAAAGTATGGAATATATACATATTAGAGTACTACTCAGCAGTAAAAAACAAGGACTTCTTGAAGTTTGCAGGCAAATGGATGGAAATAGAAAAGACTATCCTGAGTGAGGTAAGCCAGACCCAAAAAGAGGAACATGGGATGATTTCTTTTTCTTGTTTTTTTTTTAAGTGATTTGCTGATCTTTTCCTCCATTTCTTTAAGGAATTTCTCATTTTCTCTTTTAGAGCTTCAAACATCCTCTTGAATTTATTTTTTAGGTCATTTTCTTCTGCTTTATCCATATTTGGTTGTTTGGGTCTAGGTGTTGTAAGGTCTTTAGATTTTACTGATGTTGTGATGCTCTGTGCGGTGTTGTGTCTGTTCTTACTTTTTTCTACTCATCTTTTCTTCTAATAGGTGTTGTTGGGGCTGTCTGAGATTCTGTTGAATAATCGTCTAAGTGCCAGTGAATCCAAAGCTCAGATGGTTGCTCCTTGTGGTGCAGTCAGTGCCATAGTTCTAGTTACCCCATTGTTTACTCCAAGTTCCTGGAGATATCACAGCACTCCTCTGCTTTGCTCTGCTCTCTTGGAGTTTGCTGTCTAATACCCATTTTGGCCTAGGTTGCCGACCTTGCCCTGTTTCTGTAAATCCTCATCTGGAACACCTCCTGCAGAAGTCCCTGGGTTGGAGTTGGACCTGGAAAACATTTCTGGCTCTGGTCTACTGCCTTGGAGGTTCCAGGCTTGGCTGCACCTGGAATCACAGAGGACCTGACTACTCCCTCAGAGATCCTAGACTCACTCTCAGACCTGCAGAGGTTCCAGGCTCCTGCCTATTCCCTTTGATGTTACAGACCAATTCCTAGACCTACAGAGGTCCTGCCTCAGGCCTACTTCCTTTGAAGACTCAGACTCACACCTGGCCCCAACATGATCTCTGGTTCTTGCCTATTCCCTCGGAGGTCCAAGGTTCACTCACCCAGACTGGCAGAGGTCCTTGCTCTGGCCTAGTTCCAGGGATGTAGTAGACCCATGCCCAGACCCACCAGAGTCCTGGCTTAGGTCTACTCCCTTGAAGGTCCCCAATTCAATGCCCAGATCCTCAGTGTTCTCTTGCTCTGGCTCACTTGCTTAGAGGTTACTTCCTACATTTCTACTCTTGTTCAATGAGCTCTCAACTGCCAAGTTTCTAGTTCTTGAAAATTATTATTATCAATTATTTAGAATAATAAAAAATGTAGGTTAGTATTAGTCACCTATTACAATCAGGCTTGTAGTCACACTAGATATGTTTTCAAGATCAAACAGAGATATATTCTAAATTGAAAATTTATATTCAAACATGTCAGATATCTACAGAAAATGGCATGTAAGATGTCTTAATGAAACATGTCTGCTCCTGGCAGCAACAGTATACATCAGAGAAGTTGATGAACCTCAAAGAAACTCCACATAGAGTTTGCTCCCTTTGTGGCAAAAGTAAGCAACTGGACAAGAAAATGCTCTAGCCTAATAGGAAAAGCAGGGCACAAAAGAGAGTGATTGCTAAATCTTGCCCAGAAAAGGCAGAACAGTCCTTCAAAATTTCTGCATCACAGAAAAGTCTGTCAGATATGTTAGGCCAGTAAGCAGAAGATGGATGCCCCGACATTGCAGAGGAACTTTGGGTGACTTACTGGAAGCCAGCTGTTTGTGTCTTTTCTCACAATTTTCAGAAGTTGCTTCTTGCACTTCCTGCTTACTTAGATAATATTATTTCCTTCTTGGGTCTTTCAGGGTGTTGGAGACTAGATAGCTATAGTTATAATTTTCCTTGTTTACTAATTGCAGAAAGTAAGTTATACTAGAAAGTAAATTAGGCACAGGACATTGAACACACAAGATAAGATAGTTATGGAATATTTTCTCTGAATTTGTCAAATGCAAATGGCCTAGACTTTTTCAATGTATTTAATTGCATATATATATAGTATATAGTTATAGTACTTATTGCATATATTTTACTTATTTTAGTTCTAGCCTACATTATTTTAGACAAAAAGGGAAATATGGTGATATTTTATTTACATTTTATAAATAAATATTGCCTGAAAATGAAAAGTTAAAACTAAGCCACTGGAGCCATAGCAGTGGTGCCATACACTTTCAACTCCAGTATTTGGGAGATATAGGTAGATATATCTCTCTGAGTTGAAGGCCACCCTGGGCTACCCAAAATCAATTCAGAAACAGATCCAGATGGTAGTAGCTCACAATACTAACCCCAGTGCTAGGGAGTCACACACCTTTAATCTTAGCATTAGAAAGAAATATAAGGCAGGGCATGATAGGAACTTGTTCTCTTTCAGTCTGAAGATATCTTATAGGTAACACCTTTCTAGTAGTTAGGCTGCATTGCTTTTCAGATCTTCATGTTGAACCCCAATATCTGTCTCTGGGTTTTAATTATTTATGCTACAAGATAAAAGAGTTAGATTGTTTCTGATATAACATTAACATTGTATGAATTGGAAGTCTCCAAACAAATAGACTTCCATAAGGTCACATTTTATAGAGGTCACCCATGTGTTTCTAAATTTCTTACCTGTTTAAAACACTCTACCCATATGTTCGATGTTAAATTTTTTTTCTGATCATTTTCCAGTCCTTTCTATCTTTGTTGTTGGGGTGAGTAACATGCATCTAGACCTAAAATAACCAAGAAAATGTCTAAGAGTCTAGCTCTTAGCATCCTTTGGAATATTGATTTTCTAGAAAATTTATGGCATTGACCTTGTCTTAATGAAGGAACTAAATCCAATTCACTAAGGAATTACAAGTCTGCCCAATCAATAATATATTAATCTCCTTCACTTTGCCATCTTTAGATTCTCCAAACTTGTCATAGGAAATTCAAAGCATTTTTAAAACTATCATTATTCAGCCTCAGAAAAAGTCTTCAACATTTCTGAAGAGTTTCAATTGCCTTTGAGGAAACACTATGATGCTTTGGGTAATAAAGCTCTCACCCTGGTCATCAGCCAAACACTGGAGGCTATACTCTTTAATACAAACACAATGTTATGATAATATAAGCCCACTAACACTGAATTTTCTATACTAAAAATTTTACACAGGATATAAGGTTTGTTTCTCGGAGTCTGATTTTAGACTACCTAACAAAACTACCAAGTAGATAATGGAAAGCAACTGAAATGCTTATGAGAGTAAGTAATTTTAAAAGTTAAGGAAAATTAAAGGAAGTAAATATTCTTTTCTTATGAAAAAACATTTGAAAAGCAGCATAGTTAAATAGGAAAACATGTTGTGCTATGTACATCCAGCTGTCAAACACACACTATATACAATGAAGTTAGCAAACAGAGTTTAATTTTATTCTAGTAACAGATTTCCTTATGAAAGTAACTTTCATCATGGTGGTGGTTTGGAACTCACATTTTTCTAGAGATAATTATTGGCATACTAGGGAAGAGATATGCAGCAAGGGATGGCATCTCAGGGATGCTTTACTGATTGTATAGAGTGTGATGCATTTGAGACTAGTATAGTTTTCTTCATGCTTCTACTCCACATATTGATGAAGACATTTCATCTACAAGACTTCTTGCCCTCTCATTTATATCATCCTACTTGTCTTTGGGCTCTTCCTCCCGAGGCTCAGCTTACTGGTTACACACAGTGACTTTGGAAATGACTTTGTTCTTTTCAGATAATGTTTCACATGTAACTTAATCATTGTTTCTTATTTATCTCATAATTGTATTTTATGAATTATAACCATATATGTTCATCTTCCATTGTAGACTACAAATACTGCTATTCTTCCTAAAAATTACATACATCTTCATACATTGGTTAACAGAAAGAAATTAAGACCATGATAATAATTGTTGCTATTAATTCTATAAAGAATCTTTCTTACATATTATTTCTCTCTATTATTTTCCATTTCTACTGATTACTTGACTTTTAATATATCATCTATACTGGTACATTAATAATCATAAAATGAACATATCTCAGCACCCTTTTCTCATTAAAACTTTTGATGCAATAATATTCTTTGTTTTGAGTTGTAGTCTTGCTTTGTATTTCTGACTTGCCTGAGAAATTTTTTGTAGGCCAAACTAGCCTTGTGTTAATCCCAATGACAAGATTAGGACCAATAACTCAATTTTAGGCAAATTTGAAGAAGCTTGACTTTTATTGGGGTGCACCTAAGAGCTGGTCAGTAATCCCAGTTCAGTTGGGTCCATCTCTTGGGTCTGTTTCAAGGAATAAAATCACAAATACGTTTACAGAAAGACAGAAACACCAAGTGGAGATGCCTCAGTTGATGAAGATGTATAAACAGGTTCAGTCAGCTGTACATTTGGAAAACTAAAACTTTATTAAATAAAAAAAGCTCCTGGTCAAAAAATAACTACAGATACACATGCAATAAAGACAAATCCAGATTGAAAAGACCTCTAAATGGGTCAGTGTTGAATAAATGTGTGTAGGCTTAGGAAAGAGAAGAGAAAAATAATGTAGACAATGATAAAATGAAGTAAATGTTCATAAAAATATTTAAAGAGACAGAATATAGACTGTCAAAGATTAAAGGAGTATTGCTGCAGGAGCACATTCTGCTTTTTCAGCCAATAGAGTTTAAGATACCAGCCCATAGGGCCATGGTCTCTTATACTTCAAAAAGCAGCAGGAACTGTATGGTCTCTCTCTTACTTCCAGCTCCCATTCTGGCAGCTAGTTCTCTGTCTCCTATTTGCTACAAGAGGATTGTTGTTTGGGATGGTGATCTGTAAGTTTTTCCCCTTAAATAAATAGCCCTTTTAATTATCCATAATTCTTAACTGGTGTGGGATTGTTTTGTGGCTTCAGAGTATAGAAAAATAAGCCATATAATTATGGAAAATAAAAAGAGAGACTGGATTATGCTTATTATTGTGCTTTCTTTGAATGTTTTACTGGAGAATGAGCTAAGTATAGAGAGACAGTTCATTGTACAGGCTTCTAAGCTAAGCAATATATATATTTTAATGGGATCTTAATTTCAAAATTTGGGTCTAAAGATATGTTGCTTTGGAAAAGAGGTTCTGCTTTTGTTTCCACAGAAGATGAAAACTTGTGGATTCCTTCCAGACTTCTGTGGTTTGATGAACCAAGACCACCTGAAAGATCTCTGTAAAATCCCCCATAAAGAAAATACTTCACCCAACAAATCAAATAAAACATTTTGGGGAAAACTACACATAAACTCCCAAATATTGTTTATAAATGTTTGTTTACATTTAAAGGGGGATATGTTATAGAGATTTGCATTGGTATGGATCTTGGTTTATTGATAGAAATTCAAGGTCACTTTTGTTACATATATAGGTAGATAAATATATAAATATTCTTTATTTTGATTAAGGTATTGTGTTTGTGTAGCTCATTTAAAAACTAATATATAACTAAGAAATATAGGTTAATAGATAATCATCTAAAATTTTCAAGCATGTAATCATGTTAGGTTTTCTAGATATATAGAGATACATTTCAGTTAGATATTCTTCAAATCTTTCAGAGAACTTCAGAATATGGCATTTCAAATGTTTTAAAAACAGGAATTTTTATGAAAGTAAGCCACATCTGCTTCCAGCAGCACTAATCTACTTTGAAGATGATGGGCATCAAAGAGGCTGCTAATGGAGTTTGTTAGCCATTTGTCAAGAAACTGCTCTTGCCTGGTCTGCTTAATGTTAGGCTGTATAAACAGGATACGCAGGACCTACAGAAAAATGACTGTTGAACTTGTCTAAAGGTGAGATGGTCCTTTGGGGTTCTTGTTTCACAAAAGACTCTGCCAGAAATTCTGCAGGACACAGAAAAAAATGACCGACAAACTGTCTATATAGGTGGAACCATTTTTGAAATTTCCTGCTTTATGCAAAAGTCTGCAAGATACTATGGACATATAGGCTGAAGATGGATGCCCCAATGGTACAGAAGAACTTTGGGTGATTATCCTGGCACGGAGATGTCACTGTCAATTCTAGAGTGTTGGAAGTTGCTTATAATGCACTTCGTGTTTACTTAGGTAATGTTATATCCTTCTAGATTCTTTGATGGAGTTGAGGACTAGATAGTTATAGTTATAGGTTTCCTTAGTTATTATAAAAGATAAATAAAATATCAATATTATAACTATAATTCTTGCTTGATTTCTGTATGGTTATATGTAATTTTACTATGTTAAAGTTAAAACTTCCCTTTTTATTTAAACAGAAGATTAGAAATGGTATGAGAAGTACTTGTGCTATGTGCTGCTTTCATTTGTTGATGAATAAATAAACTGCTTTGGCTTATGATAGGGAATAATAGAGCTAGGCTGAATAGAACTAAACTGAAGCTGGGAAAAAGGGCAGAGTAAATAAGAAGCCATGTAACCCAACTGGACACAAATACCAGATGGAATTTTACCCAATAAGCCACAGCCACATAATGATAGACAGATTAATGGAGGTGGGTTAGTTTAGGATATAAGAGTTAGTCAGAAATACTCTTTAGCTATTGGCCAAAGAGTATTGCAAATAATACAATTCCTGAGTGATTATTTCATTTTCTAGGTAGTAAGGAATGAACAAGCAGCTCCACCAAGCAGAAAATAATGGTGCAATAAAGAAATACAAAAATATTTTAAGAAATCATCATGTGGTCATCTACCAAGTGATTAGGGAGGGGTCTTGGAGGGTCAGGAAGGGTAAGGGTATTCTCAAAAACACATCAAGATCTTTAATTGGGGAATGTCAAGTTATAGGAAACAGAGAACAGCTCAATTCTCACAGTTAATAGAAACTAATTTTTAAAAATACACCAAACTAGATCCTGACCTAAAAATGATGTCAGTCAAGTTCTTCATTTCCACCTTGACTTATATTTCCAAGTAAAATATTTGATAGGAGGATGTGGTTGAGCACCAATGGTTCTAGAATTGTTTAATCTGATGGATGATCAAATTAGTGATACATTAGAGAGCACAGGGCTTGATTACAATAATCGGTAGAAATAATATTAGAGGGACGATGAAGGGGAGAACTAATTTAGCCATATTGATCAGGCTAATTTGTTTTAGAGACTTACTTTATTTTTTATGTAAATTATCATATTGTTTGCCAAAATATGATATAAATCAGTGATCTTGAAACAGCACTTTCTAGTAAATTTTTAATAACCTAGATCATATTTAAGAAACAACAAATCTACTGTAGCTCTATTTTGAAGAACAATTGTTCACATTTTTCCAGTTTTTGATCAATTTCTGTTACTATATTTGTTTCTATATTAGTAGTTTCTGAAATTAGAAAGACTATCTTAGAAACCTCTCTTTGTTTTGTTTTTCTTTTTTTAATTGATTTTATCAAGCTATATATTTTTCTTTCCTCATTCCCCTGCCTCTCCCCTCCCCTTCAACTCTCTCCCATGGTCCCCATGCTCCCAATTTACTCAGGAGATCTTGTCTTTTTCTGCTTTCCTTGTAGTTTAGATCCATGTATGTCCTTCTTAGGGTTCTCATTGTTGTCTAGGTTCTCTGGCATTGTGAATTGTAGGCTTACTTTTCTTTGCTATATGTCTAAAGACCACTTATGGGTGAGTACATATAATATTTGTCTTTCTGTGTCTGGGTTACCTCACACAATATGATGTTTGCTAAATATATTTATTTGACCACAAATTTCAAGATGTCATTATTTTTTCTACTATGTAGTACTTCATTACATAAATGTACCACATTTTCCTTATCCATTCTTTGGTCAAGGAGTATTTAGGTTGTTTCCAGTTTCTGGCTATTACAAACAATTCTTCTATGAGCATAGTTGAGCACATGTTTTGTTGTATAATTGAGCATTCTTTGGGTATATACCAAAAAGTGGTATTGCTGGATCTTGAGCTAGGTTGCTTTCTAATTTTCTGAGAAATCACCATGCTGATATCCAAAGGGGCTGTACCAGTTTGCACTCTCACCAGCAATGGAGGAGTGTTCTTTTTTTCCCACATCCCCACATCCTCTCCAGCATAAGTTGTGTATATAACAAATGCTTTAAAAAAATCCCACACTAGCTCAGAATTGAGAAATAGATGGTTATTTACTTAGGGGTAAACTCACAAATTGGAATTATCTGCTTGAACAGTGAACAGAGATTGAATCCAGCAATCTAGCAACCCAAAAGAGCAGCCAGGGAAAAGGAATAAGGGGCGGATGCAGTCTCTGCATCCATGTATATGGTCTAAGAGGCCACACCCTAGTAGGCAGGTAACCACAAGCTGTAAGACTTCCTACAGCAAAGTTGTCATCAGTTTTTTTTTTTTTTTGATCTTGTACATTCTCTCATAGAAACTCTCTTTGTAGTTCAACAGCATATCCTGGTATAGGTAATAGAAAGGTTGTGGAAGCAGCAACTATAGTGGGAGTGAATAGATGTAAGGAATCATCACAATTTTCAGAAAGAGCTCTTCTAATTCTTTTAACAAATTGTAAAGATTTGTTGAGTTGAATAGGTATAACACATCCTATCTCACATTTACCCTTATATCCTGCTGGGACTGCAGAATAAGTATTATTTTCACAGAAAAAGTCCATCTCACTAGCAACTGTTTACCAAGGGAGAGAGTGTGTTAAGTAGTAAAATTACGATAAGAAGGGACATTTGTATAATCAAAATATAAACAATGCAGGAAACAGATTTTATCAACGGGAGTATCAATCACAGTTTTGATGTATGATTCCCCTCTGTATGCTGTGAATACCATTGATTAATAAAGAAATGACTTGGGCTTGTGCAGGGAATAGAGGTAGGCAGGGAAAGCGAGGCTGAATTCTGGGAGAAAGAAGGAGTAATTAGAGAGAAGCCACATAACCCTGCCAGAGACAGACACCAGAAGCTTAGCTGGTAAGCCACAGCCATGTGGTGACACACAGATTAATAGAAAATTAATAGAATGAATTAAGTTAACATGTAATAGTCAATAAGAAGTTAGAGCTAATGGGTCAAGCAGTGATTTAATTAATACAGTTTCTATGTGGTTATTTCGGGTCTGAGCTGCTGAGCAGTCAGGAACAAACAAGTAACAGTCTTTGAAATATTAAAAGGGACATGTCCTATTTTGTCCTCTGTTATAATTTTTAAATTTTCCATCTTCGGCCTACAGGCCCATAGTTTCCAGCAGACATTTCCACAAAGCAGGAAATTTCAAAGGCAGTCACTATCTGCTTGTTCTGCAGAATGTTTCACAGACTCTTTCATGAATCAGGAACCCCAAAAGATCATCTCACCTTTAGGCAAGTTCAGCAGTCCTCTTTCTGCGGGTTCTTTGTGTCCAGTTTATGCAATAGTCCAGGCAAGAGCAGTTTCTTGCCCAAATGACGATCAAGCTCCATAAGGATCCTCTTCGATGCCCATCTTCCTCTCGAAGTAGATGGTGCTGCCAGGAGCAGACGTGTCTCATTGTCATGAAAAACCCTAAGTTATTAAAATATTTTAAATGCCATATTCTGCAGTCTTTGAAAGATATGAAGAATGCCTATCCAATTGAAATATATCTCTATATATCTAAAAAATCTAACTCACATGACTACAAGCTTTACTATTATCAATGATTATCCATTAACAACCTATATTTCCTAACGGTACAGAGGAACTTTGGGTGACTGTCCAGGCAGCGAGATGTCTCTGTCATTTCTAGAGTTTTGGACTTTCTGTTTACTTAGGTATTATTATATCCTTCTGGAGTCTTTGATGGAGTTGAAGAATAAATAGTTATAGTTTTCCTTAGTTATGATAAGAGATAAAATAGATATAAATATTGTAACTGTAATTCTTACTTGATAACTGTTTTGTTATGTGTAATTTTACTATGTTAAAGTTAAAGCCTTTTCTTTTTGTTTAAACAGAAAAAGGGGAAATGATGGAGGTGGGTCTTGTATCTTATCTGTTGCTTTCATTGGTTAACTAATAAAGAAACTGCCTTGGCCCTCATAGGACAGAAAATTAGGTAGGCAGAGTAAACAGAACAGGATTCTGGGAGAAAGAAGCTGAGTCAGGGAGTCGCCATGATTCTCCCACTCCAGCCAGACGCAGGTTAAGATCTTCTCTGGTAAGCCACCTCGTGGGCTACACAGAATATTAGAAATGGGTTAAAACAATATGCAAGAGCTAGCCAATAAGAGGCTGGAACTAATGGACCAGGCAGTGTTAAAAAGAAAAAAAAAATTTAAATTTTAATTAGAAACCCCTATTTCATATAAATTTCTTTTTAAGAGTCAGTAATAGAGGGATGTCTTCTGACACAGAAGGAATATTCTCATCACCCTTTTAGTGCTAAATGGACCCAGAGATTATGTTTCACATTATTAGTTAAAAACAGGGAACTCTGAGTATGTTACATTCAATTGAAGTGGTTAATAAATCATTCCTTTAGCAGGGTAGTGGTGGCGCAGGCCTTTAATCCCAGCACTCGGGAGGCAGAGGCAGGCGGATCTCTGTGAGTTCGAAACCAGCCTGGTCTACAAGAGCTAGTTCCAGAATAGGCTCCAAAACCACAGAGAAACCCTGTCTCGAAAACCCAAAAAATAAATAAATAAATAAATAAATAAATAAATAAATAATAAATAAATCATTCCTTTGCCTTCTTATTTTAGCACACCTTCAATTTCCATTATCAGAACCCTTTAAAGAATAATTGATTATGCTGAAGTCCATGATATTATTTAGGGATTGATCAGTTAAATTAGTCCATGCCAACTATCCTCAATCCATCTGGCTAAAATCTATTTGTTTCCTTTTTGTTTTCAAACTATGAGCCCTAGAGGATAATGCAATCATTAACAAGGAAAGACAATTTCACAGTGTTTCCTATGATAAGGATGACTCTTTTTGTCAATATACATTTAAATTCTGTTTGCAGAGTTTGTGAAAAATATAACAAAATTTTGGCCATAGGACAATTATAATAAAAATTTCAATGCTAAGAACACAAAGTTATAATAAACATAACTTTAGAATGATTGATACTTAAATTTTATCTTTGGTTTTTAAAGATAATGTTTCCCTGTGTAACACTGTGGCATTCCCGGAACTAGCTTTGTTGACTAGGCTGGCTTCAAACTCAGAGATCTGCCTTTCTCTGCCTCCCAAGTGCTTGGATTCCAGGTGCATGCCACAACTGCCTGGCTAGAAATTGTGTTTTTTTTTTTTTGTTTTGTTTTGTTTTTTCTATAGCACATATGAGTAAAATTTTCAAGTGATTTTTAAAATTTATTTTTATTTAGTTCTACATTTTTCAAGAAAGTGTGGCTGAGTTTAAAGATCCCATTTCAGTTATTTTTCCACCTTTGTGGGTTGGCCTCCTCTTCCGTGGGTTCCTCGGGTGCCTTCTTGAGGTATGAGTGATGAATGCAGGCAGAAATTCCAGTGATTTTAACAGCAGTAGGAGTCCTGAGAATAACGATGTAAGGTGCTTTAAACCTAGGTTCAAGTCATTGAGTTTTAAAGTGGCAAACAAATACCGCATCTCTGGACTAAAATGGGAGATCATTGTCCCCTATGTTCAGCGAGACCAGTTTTATCCCATGCTTTTTCAGATCCAGGCCAGCTGGCCTTGGTGAGTTCCCGATAGAACATCCCCATTGTCTCAGTGTGTGGGTGCACCCCTTGTGGTCCTGAGTTCCTTGCTTGTGCTCTCTCTCCTCCTGCTCCTGCTTTGGACCTTGAGATTTCAGTCCAGTGCTCCAATGTGAGGACTACTGAGAACTCAAGAACAATGGCAATAGGTTTTTGATCCTATTGCACGTACTGGCTTTGTGGGAGCCTAGGCAGTTTGGATGCTCACCTTACTAGACTGGATGGAGGTTGGTGGTCCTTGGACTTCCCACAGGGCAGGGAACCCTGATTGCTCTTCGGGCTGAGGAGGAAGGGGGACTTGATCGGGGGAGGGGGAAGGAAAGGGGAGGCGGTGGCGGGGAGGAGGCAGAAATCTTTAATAAATAAATAAATAAATAAAACGAAGCAGAAAAAAAAAAAATAAAAAATAGAATGGGCGATCAGTCCCCAGCAGGTTCAGCAGCACAGGCTGTGGGGGAATCTTATCCGAATTCATTGCAACCCTTTTAAGGACCAAGATATTGGATTGGGCAATCTCATAATAGTCCAGCATTTACCTGAAGAATAAGGAAAAGTGGTCATTGCCCATAGATTACTTCATATGGGGTGAATTTTCTCAGAAGGAAATATATCAGACTCTGAGAAAGGGATAAAACAAAAGGTCAACCCAGGTACCACCAGTTTCAAGAGTACATTTAGTTAAAGTTTCTATTAAATTTCTGTTCATTCTATTTTTCCTGAGCTCTGAAGATGCAGCGAAGTTTCCAGTTTATATGAAGGACCTTAGAAAGCAATTGAGATAACTTGGCCATGAAGTATGGGTTATTGTCCTATTGCAGAGATACGGAGCTGCCAATTCTGGGAATAATTTCCAGTATGAATTTCTTCGGTGCCACTTTGGCCATCAACAAAGACCAGCAGATGATTATAACCATACAGTTCTGTTTTGATTTCAGTAAAGTCTATTTCCCAAAATTCACTGGGTACTGTACCTTGACTCTGTTGGTCTGGGGAAAATATGCCCTTCTTTGATTTTACCTGGACACTTGTCAGATAGTGTTTTGAAGTTCTCTGACATTTTTCTTGATGTCCAGGTAGGCAGACTTGAAGGTAAGTGACCTCTCTGATCTTCTTACATGAAAAATTAGTGTATTAGTCAAGTCAGTTACCCAGTTTTTGCCCAGTAGCTTTGGTATATTGATTCCTCCGTCAGACAAAATCAACCATCCTTTGAAGCTCTATTGTGTCTCCAAGTAAAAATATGATTTGATATTTTCTGGATTAAACTCAGGAACATATTCTTCAAGGCAGGATAGTTCCAGAAGATTCTGGGGTTTGGGTTCACCAAGAACATACTCTTTTGCAACTTGATCTGCATAGATGTTATCTTGAGTTTGGGTGCTTTTGTCTTTTGAGTATCCTTGATGACGAATAATGGCCAGTTTGTTTGTAGCCTGATGGCATCATTTAGTCACTGGAAATTTTTATGTTTATTTTTAATAATCTTTTCCTCTAGGGGAATAAGTCCATCTTTTTATATATCTGTCCATGAACATGAGCCATGACAAAAGTATATCCTCTGTCTGTGTAGGTGTTCACCATTTTCCTTCAGTCCAGTGTAAAGTCTGTGTCAGAGCAATTATTTCTGTTCTCTGAGCATATGTGCCCCTAAGCAAGGCTTGTAACCAATTGACTTCCTTCTGTTCTGTAACCAAAACCACCATCACTGTGATGAGCCCCACACTGAAGGGCATCTGTTGGGGTTAAGCCTCAAAAGGTTTGTATGTTCCAGGGTAAGGGGCACGTGAATTAGAAACGTTCATTCAAAAGAACAGATATACAAAAAAAAAAAAAAAAGGCAGAGTGACAGGAAAGAGTTGGGAGGGCAACCCAGTGAATACTGAATCTGCCCACATTTATTTTTATACGCTTTTTATGCCTGAATTCTAAGAGGAAGGAGGAAGACAAAAACCTTTTTTTTTTTCAAACAAAGTGATCACCTTCTCAAATACTCAAAGCATCAAGCAATTACACACTAGGTCAAAAACAACCTGTTATCAGCCACACCTTATGACAAACATCCTATCAATAACCTTGAAGGAGCAAGAATAGGTCTGAACTCTCTGACCTTTGGGCTACACAAGACTGTATCAAAACAAAATCAACAATAAAATACAGATGACATGAACATGAAAAAGTGCTCAGCTGTTTAAATTGTAGAAGTTATATCAAACTATAAATTCAGAATTGCAGTATGATAGATTGCTATTACCTTACCCTGAGAAAGAGTGGAAAAAGAGATATACAGAGGGGCTGGAAAGATGGCTCAGTAGGTAAGAACACTGACTGACTGCTCATCCAAAAGATTCAGGATAAATTTTCAGCAACAATTTGGCAGTTCACAAATGTCTGTAAAGCCAGTGCCAGTTGATCTGTTGCTCTCTGACAGACAGACATAAATGCAGCAAAACATAAATGCAAATTAAATAAAAATAATAAATATTTTTAAAAAAGAGATATAAAGAGAAATTATAAATGTTCGCTTCTCTGTTTTCTAACCTTTATGCTTTGTACAAAATGTATATTTCTATTATAAATAATTAAGCTATCAAATTTGGACAAATGAGAGGTATGGATAAATAATAACTTAGATAATATCTTGAGAGTGGTACCAAAATTGAAACATCTACTTTTTCATGATTATACAATCTGAATTTTCACAGCTGTATCACAAGATCAACTAATTCAAGTCTGGTATCTGGAGAACATGATATGAAACACAGACCAATTGTTATGTAATAAGTATGCATGGTGTGCTGTTGGGATGTATAGCCCCAGTAAAATGTATGCTGAAGGCGTTCTGCCTCCTACCTCTAAGAGTACTTCTGAGTCAGTTTGTTATGAGTAAAAGCTTGTTTGAAATAGCATTTTCCTCCTTAAATACAACTAAGAGATTAAACACAGACTTCCCATAGATGTTCCTCATATAACTGTGAACTCACTATATTACAACCGTCACACTGGTCCTTGCAGAAATCTTTCAAAGTTGGTATTAATGCTTTTATTTTAAACAAGAAAATCAAAGTTGAAGCCATAATGTGACTTCCCCAATATTAGACAATTATCACCCAAAGCAAAATCTAAACCAAAGGCTTATCATTTTGTGATTCTGTCTCATCTACCATGAATCCTCTTTGAACAGTTTCACACATACTTTTCCATATGTCTGAGCTGTACCTACTCTCCAAATATGTCACTGATATAGGTGATATTATATTAATTTGTATTTCTTGCTATACAGTTTTCCTGAGGCTAGAATATGTAGTTCTCCACTACCTCTGGAAATTTTTGATATTAGAAATTCTAACAGTGCCTTCACTGCATCAAAAGACATATTATATAAGACATTAACTACTCTTGAAGTCAGGATGATTCACAAGTATTAACAATATCTTATTTACTGAGTGTTCTTTATTCTAGGCTACCACAGACACTTTTATATCAAAGAACTTAGATAGATGACCTTCAGGACAAAGCTACAAAATATGCTTTGCCACTGTCTCTAAAAACAAGGAGACTAATTTTCTCTGTGGAGGTATAATGTACATCATTTAGAGATCAGATTAGGGTAGAAGAGTCACCTAATAGCTGTCACAGCCAGAACTCAAACTCAAGTTCATTGCTTCTAACTCTTACAACTATTTTCAATATTCCATAGGATGAAAAGACATTTGATTACCTCCTGTTTTTTTTGTATCTTTTGTAGTGCATAGATGGGTTTTGACCTATAAAACCTGTGAGATGTAGATTTTTGGTCTTCGGATATCATGTTCAATGACTAAGCAATATATAAAAATATTGAAGGCAATGTTTGATCTCATTTCCTTATTTGTATGTTGGTATAATAAATTTATTTCTTTCACCTTGTCACAAAAAGTGTTACATCCTTTATCCTCTTCAAAAAAGATACATACTAAATATGAATATTAAAATGTACTTTGTTAAAACTCAAGCTGTGAAGAGTACCCATGGATATGAAAAATAATCTGAAACTTTATATTAAAATTTATATAAAATACTACACATTTTCAATGCTGTGATCTTAAATGTAGACTGTTTGTGATACACTTGAATTTGGTTGAAACATTTTTTGGCTTTCAGGGAACTATTTTCCCCCTACTTAGGTAAGGATAAAACATCTAAGATATCAAAAATTATTTGTTTAACATAATACTTCATTGTAAACTAGTGACTGCATTCATATGCAATCATTATTGACTTTGAAAAGATTATAAGACTTTAAAGATAAGATTTTCCTTGAGCACATGAATGTGTGATTCTGTGTGAGGGCACTCTACATACAAAGACATTGTGTTTCGAGTTCTTTTCTTTAATTTTCTCTTCTAGTCTCCTTCTTCCATGTAAATGAAAAAGGCTTAACACTTTCTAATAAACTAACAATAGCAAAAGTTCCCTATGCTATATGTAATCACCTTCTCAGGGTAATCTAGGCAGAGACTGCTTGTTTATTTCCCTGCTGCCCAGATCCAAATGATTACATAGAAATTATATTAATTACAACATTGCTTAGCCTATTAGCTTAAGATTCTTATTAACTAATTCTTACATCTTAAATAAACCCATTCTCATTATTTTATATTTTACCACAAGGCTCCTGGTTTACACATAATGTTCTGGGCTGTCTCTCTCCTTTGGCAGCTACATGGTGTCCCCTCAACTCTGCCCACTTTTCTCTTTTATCTCCGCTTGGAATTCCCACCTTGCCCTATTCTGCCCTGTTATGGGCCCAAAGCAGACTCTTTATTAACCAATGGTAACAAAACACATTCACAGCACACAGAGGGGAATCCCATAGCAGGGAACTCAGGTCTTTCTTCATTTTAAATATTATGCAAGGCCCAGATACTTGAAAGAACTTAATAAAAACATATAGTAAATAACTACTAGATTCCATTTTGTATAAAAGTTTATACCCTTCATACTAATGCAATCTCTTGGAACTTTCCATATTACAGACTTCCTTGGGCTTAATGTAAAATTCTATTTTTTTGTTTATCACTTTTAGGTATCATATTTATTCTACCTATGAATCTTGTTAAGAGGAGAAAAATTTCTTGGAAAGTGAGATAGCTCTCTCTCTCTCTTTCTCTCTCTCCCTCCCTCCCTTCCATATTATCATGAATATATAAATATATATAAATGTATATGTATATATACTTATATATGTTATAATTATATATACATGTATCTTGTGTGCATATACATAGTACATATCATTTACACATAACAAATAAGAGAGCACTCTTTCACTGGTCTTTCCTACTTTGTTCATTTTAACTACTAATACTTTGAAAGAGAGGAGAGGCCTAGTTGTGTATGCTGTTCACTCTAGGACATATGGGGTAATATATCTCCACTAAGTGAGAAACAATTAGAAATATATGTTAGAATATTTTTAGCTTCAGAAAGACTATCATCCATAATGCTCCATATGTCCCAACTTTGCCACTCCCAAGCCCAGATATCATCTAGACTGAAACTGTTGCAATATGTGACAGCTTGGATCATGTAGCTCATTACTGTGAAAGATAAGTTAAATCCTGCACCTTTCCAACTGAACTTACAGACATATATTAGTTATCCACAGTTTTTCCTATAGAAAAGGAAAATTTTGTGTTTCTGTCAACTTTTAAATTCTATTTTTCAGTTTGTTAATTTTCTTCTTTGGTGGTTTTATACATGTGTATAATACTTTCTGATTACTCTCCCTCTTCTCATCCTTCCCATACCTATCAACTTCTCTTTTTTAGAAATCCCCTTCCCATATTCATGATTTTGACTGAATTTTTCTACTTACTGAGTTTAACCAGGGATGCTTGTGTTGTCATGGGATCCAATATACCTTGGAGTGGATCCTAGTGGACTTATCAGTGGGTACACAACTGAAGATAATAACTTCATTCTCCTAGAATCTATTAATAGTAAACAGATGAGCAGAGAATGTTAGGACCCCAGCAGACTTCCTTCACCTGTGACTGGTCTTTTACAAGACTTGTTTTAGCCATAACCTGTGCGTATGACTTAATTAATGATTGCAAACACTGTGACATGTCCAGAAGATTGAACTTGACAACTCTTCTCCTTATCTTCAGGCTTTTGCATTTCTTTCCATCCTTACTTCACCAGTGATCCTTCAGCTTTACACAGAATGCGCTAAATGTCATCTTCATGGCTGCGTTCTCAGCTGACCCTCATTCTCACAGCTTGAGTATCTATGAGTTTTGCATACATCTCTGTTTTTTGCAAAGAGGATCATCCCAGTAGGACAGTGCTGGTTAACGCCTTTAATCCCAGCACTCGGGAGGCAGAGGCAGGAGGATCTCTGTGAGTTCAAGGCCAGCCTGATCTACAAGAGCTAGCTCCAGGACAGGCTCCAAAGCTAAAGAGAAGCCCTGTTTTGAAAAACTAAGAGAGAGAGAAAGAGGGAGAAACATCTCTGATTATGTGAGAGTAGTATCTGTCAATATATACAAACATATTTAGAAAGCAATTTGATAGTATGTTGGTTTTTTGATTAGGCTCACAATATCAGATACAGTTTTGGTCTGTTGATATTAAATGCAGGGTTCATAACTAACACTATCATTTATTTTCTCCCTAAGTAAATCACATAGTAACTTCCTACTGTATGAAATGGGGTTGGAGGAGTTTATAGCTAAGATCCAACTTGACTTTTCTGAATACTGTAACCAAAATGTGTCATGTCTCCATAGTGTGTCTTATCATCTATAGTGATCAGGTTATAATTTCCCCACTCTCGTCACTACTTAAAACTTTCTACTCCCAGTATCTGAAAAATCTTTCTTTTATAATGTATGTACTACTCTCAGTTGAAGAGACCTGGTCAATTGTCTTCATCAATGTAGACCATGAAATCCAACATAGACAAGTTCAATAAAACCACCATTTACGGGCTGTCCATGCATACTTCAGCATTCCAGAGCATAAATTTCATACATTATTTTCTACTCTCAAGCCTTTCTTAAAGCATCTTCTCCCATGGATTTTTTTTAGTTTCTTTGCGTCCATAGGTACTCTAAATTAAACATGAATCTAAAGATTCAAACCTTGAATGGAAATATCAGAGATGTGATGTTTGTGTTTCTAAATTTGTCTTTCCATACAATACAGTCTTTTCCAGTGTCAATTGGTTACACCAAATTTCATTTTTTTTCCTGTCGAATACAGTTCTATTGAGTTTATGTATACACATTCATTATCTATTTATTAGCTGATGTGCATCTGGATAGATTATATCTCATGGTGATTGTGAATAATCTAACAATGAACATGAGTGTGAAAGTATCAAATAAATGTTTTTGATGGCTGTCTGGAAATTAAAAGGGAAAGGCCATATCTTTAGCACATAATACGACCTCTTTAAAATATGTGTTCCTTACCTAAATATGTATTTTTATACGTGAAATTCCCAAGCATTTTCCTCTTGTTTCTGTTTTCAGTTGTTTTCATTAGCTTACTTAATTTGCCATTACTTATTCATGGTTAACCCATGCTTTGGCACATGGTGTTATTCTCGTCCTTCTAAAAGCTACATAACACTTCATTGTATGTATCTACCACATTTTCTCTCTCTCCATTCAACTGTTGCTTGATATTTATTTTACTCTTGCCTATTGGTTAAAGTGAATAATGTTACAAAGATCGTGGATATACAAATGTCTCTTTAGAATAGTGCTCAAAGTTCAGTGTTTTAATGCCATATTCTAATTAGATTTTAAGTGCCTAGATACTTTTTTATTGTTTTATGTAATGGTTGAACAACTTTAAATTCTTGTCAAAACAAGATAAGTGTTCCAATTTGTCTGCATTCTCACTGATACTATTTATTTTCATAATAGCCATTGGCAGTGTTGTTTTGAAACACTGGAAAACTTTTGGTACATGTGACATAGCTAGCAGATGTAAATCATTTAGACATGGATCTTGAAAGTAATTCGTTTACTGTTCTTCTCTGCGATCTCTGCTTCATGGTTTATTACAATGTGAGAGGCCTCTGCTGCACCCTTAGCTAGTAGAGGCTGCTCAGCACCCAGTAGCTCCCAACAGCATCATTTGTATGCATTGATATGTGCTGAAATCCCAAGGAATTATGAATCAAAATAAATCCTTCTTCCTTGAAATTGATTCTATCAAGAATTTTGTCACACATATGAGAAATTCACAAAATTAATTTCTTTGAGTAGTCAACAAATCTAAGCATTACTTTTTCAAACCATTAGCATCCATTTGTAAAAAATGTTTTACAGTTTGTAATGCATAATAGATTCACTTCTCAGGAAGACTTATTCTTAACTCATTGCTTTTTCTAATGTCGGGAAGGTAGTTGACTTTTGTGCCATGATTTTATATCCACACAGGTTAGGAAATTTGTTGATTGGTTTTTTAACAGTGTGTGTATGTATGTAGGTAAGTATTTATGTATGTATGTATATATGTGTGTGTTTCTCATAGATTTTGTCAAATTATTAATTTAATATAATAAGTTGTAATTAATTGCTTTAGTGTCTGGATTTTGGAATCAAATTTTAACAAAATATTTTAAAATTACATACCAGGCACTTGTTTCCTCTGTTTTTCTCTCCTTTTAATTTTCTTTTCATCTACTATTTCTTCTTTCTTTTGGCATTAGACCTCAAATTAAAGTCTGGGGAATGCTAGGCAAGTGATTTAGCATGCAGCTATATCCCAAACTTTGGTCTTTTATTTTCCAGAGTTTTGTAACTCATCAAATTATTTTTTTATTAGTTTTTATTGAGCTCCACATTTTTTCTCTGTTCCCCTCTTGTAGTTATATACCCAAAGGTGGAATTACTGAGTCTTGAGGAAGGTTGTTTCCTAATTCCTGAGAAATTGCAACACTGACATCCAAAGGGGTTGTACCAGTTTGCATTTCCACCAACAATGCAAAAGTGTTCCTTTTTTCCCCCCACAATCTCTCCAGCATAAGTTGTTTTCAGTATTTTTGATCATGGACATTCTTACAGGTATAAGATGGAATCTTAGAGTTGTTTTGATTTGCATTTCTCTGATGACTAAGGATGTTGAACATTTCCTTAGGTGTCTTTCAGCCATTTTAGATTCCTCTATTGAGAGTTCTCTGTTTAGGTCTATACTCCAATTTTATTGGATTATTTGTTCTTTTAATAACCAATTTCTTGAGTTCTTTGTATATTTTGGAGATCAGACTTCTGTCTAATGTGGGGTTAGTGAAAATCTTTTCCCATTCTATAAGCTGTTGTTTTTCTTGTTGACCATGTCCTTTGTTTTACAGAAGCTTTTCAGTTTCAGGTGGTCCCATTTATTAATTGTTTCTCTCAGTATCTATGCTGCTGGGGTTATATTTAGGAATTGGTCTCCTGTGCCACTGCATTCAAGAGTACTTCCCACTTTCTCTTCTATAAGGTTCAGTATGTTTGTTTTTATGTTGAGGTCTTTTATCCATTTGAACTTGAGTTTTGTGCATGGTGATAGGTACGGGTCTATTTTCATTCCTCTACATGTTGATATCCAGTTATGCCAGCACCATTTGTTAAATATGCTTTCTTTATTCTATTTTCTATTTTTTTCTTTATTTATCAAAAATCAGGTGTTCAAACATGTGTGGATTAATATCCAGGTCTTCTATTCAGTTCCATTGGTCCTCCTGTATGTTTTTATGCCAAATACCAGGCTGTTTTTAGTGCTGTAGCTCTGTAGTAGAATTTGAAGTCAGAGATTGTGATGCAGTGATACACCATAAAAACAGAAAACTGGAAAACATAATATTTAAACATAATATTTATACAAAAAAGTGACAAAGCCTTATGAGACAAAAGAACCTCCAAAAGTACCATTAATATTGTGTTTGTGTTGGCCATCTGATGCTGGGTAGCTTGTATACAAATCAAGAGTCTGTTGGAGAAAATTGATTCCTTATTTACAATGGCTATCAATTGGAAATTGTTTTTAGGTTAGTGATAGGCACTGTGTCCACTTCTTTCAACTCTATGACCACAGCTGGTGTAGACATTCGTAGTCTCTGTGCTTGCTGCCAGTCTCTGTGAGTTTACATATTGTTAGTTCTTCTGTGTTTAGAAGGTTTGGTTTCCTTGCTGTTCTCCATTATTTCTGGAGACTAAACTCTCTCTGCCTCCTCTGTTTTATCTGATTAATTAATTTATTTTATTTAAAAAAATCTTTTTTTTTCATTTTACATACCAATCCCAGTTCCTACTGCCTCTCCTCCTCACGATGCTCCCATGTACTGTAGGAAATCCTACAGCCAGTAGCCTTTAAGTTACCTGGCCAGTGGGGCATGGGCTCTGATACTATTTATGCAGATGTAAAGCATTCATCTGGACTCTTTTCTGCTTGCAGGATCTGGTTGCTGTTCTTTGTTCCTTCAGAGTATTATGATTTGCGAGTCTACCCCTAAATAAATAACCATCTATTATTCTCAGTTCTGAGCTAGGGTGGGATTACTTTTAAGTGTCCTTCTTCATCTAATGCCCATGTGGATAAATTTTGTAGGCTCAGGGATCTCTTTAAAAATGCAAAAATTGGATGAGATAATAGATTAGTGTAAACTTACTCACACTAATAATTATAGTGACTAATAAAGTGAATACTTGTGAGTTATTATTAATAGGCAATTTATATTTGTATAGATTCTTGCATATTTATACAAACTTAAATTATATTGAATATTTTCCTATTTTCATCCACCATATTTGTATACCTAAGCAAAGTTATTTTGTCATATTGTATGCATGCATGCTTCTACCTCTGTTTAAAACATTTTTGTATATTGATACAATTTTAGGATATTTTTATCATATTGCAATATACTTTTCTACCTCTGATCAAGATACATATACATTGTTTACATTTTGAGGTCATTGACTTCATTTGTTGCACAGTTGTTTATTGTAAAATATTCTGATATGAAATCTTAGTCTTTAAGTTATAGAGGTATTAAGAATTATAGATCAATAGTCATCTACTAATCAGATATTTTAAATACACTGAGATTATATTCTGCACAGATAGGTAACCTTCAACCACTTCAAAGAGCTGTAGAATATGGCATTTAGATAACTTAGAGTTCTGTTGAAGAGAGACACTATTGCTCCTGGCAGCAACAATCTATTCCCAAGAGAATGTTGAGCACCAAAGAAACTCCACTTGGTGCTTGTTTTCCTCTTGGCAAAATTGGCCTCTGAGCAAGGAACTACCCATGCCTCAACCACTGAGAAGGCACATGGTATCTGGAAATGAATAAGCAGGAGACATGGAAAAAGACTGTCAAATCTTTCCAAGACAGGGTAAGACAGTTTTGAAAAATTCCTGCCTCTGAAAATGGTCTGTCATTTATGTTAGGCCTTAGCCAAAGTTGGTTGCTTCAACATTGCAAATGAGACTTTGGGTGATTGCCCCGGTAGCCTATTATCTCTGTCATTTGTTGTACATATTTGGAAGTTGCTTGATTGCACTTCTTGCTTACTTAAGTAATATTATTTCCTTTCTCAGATCTTCAGTGGTGTTGAAGACTAGATAGTTGTAGTTATTTTCCGCATATTACTTGACCAAATTATTTATCATACAAGAATTAAGCTCATTAGTATAGAACAATTATTGAACATATTTGTTCTTATTGTATATAATTTTGTATGAGTCTTAGAACTCTCTTATTTATACAAAGGGGGGAGGTGCTGTAGAAAATTCTACAACCAATAGCCTTTAAGTTACCTGCCCACTGGGGTGTGACCTCTTATACTATTTATGCCCATGTAAAGCATGCATCTTGCCTCTTTTCTGGCTGTGGGATTCAGTTGTTGTTCTCCATTCCAGGAAAGGATTCTGATTTTTGAGTCTAACCCTAAATAAATAACCATCTATTTTTCTCAATTCTGCGATAGTGTGTAATTTCTTTTAAGTATCTTTCTTCACCCATGTTCCCTTCACCCCAGTACCCCATCCACTCCTCAGAGTAGGTAAGGTTTCCCACGGGGAGTCAACAAAGTCTGACACATTACTTTGAGCCATAACTGAGTCCCTTCTCCCTATATCTAGGCTGAACAAGGTATCCCTCCAAACAAAATGGGCTACAAAACACCAGTTTAAGTGCTAAGAATAAATCCTGGTCCAACTGCCAATGGCCCCACAGACTGCCCATGCCACACAACTGTCATCCACATTCAGTGGGCCTTATTTAGTCCTATGCAGGTTCCCCCACTATCAGTCCAGAGTCAGTGAGCTCTCTCCAGCTCAGGTCAGCTGTTTCGCTGGATATCCCCATTATGTTCATGACCACTTTGCTCAAATGATAGCTCCTCCTTCTCTTGGACTGACTGATTTCTGGAAGCTCTGCCCAGTGCTTAGCTGTGGATCCCTTTATCTGCTTCCATCAATGGCTGGATGATGGTTGTGTGATGACAATAAAGGTAGTCATCCATCTGATTGTAGGGGAAGGCCAGGTCTAGCACTCTCTCAACTATTGCTTAGGGTCTTAGCTGGATTCATTCTTCTAAATTCCTGAGAATTTTTCTAGTGCCAGATTTCTTTCTACCCCCATAATGACTTATTTATTCAATGTATCTCTTTTCTTGTTCTACTTCTGTGTCCTCCCATTTCAACCATCTCTTTCCCTAATGTTTTCTTCAGGCTTTCTCCCCCTTTCCTCTCCTGCAAACCTTCCACTCTCCCTCCCTGCTGTTCCCAAATTTCTGAGATCTTGCCTAACTGATCTGCTCAAGGGGATCCATATCTATATCTATACCTATATCTACCTGTCTATGGTATACATATAAATATAGATACAGACACAGACACAGATACAGATACAGATACAGATACAGATACAGATACAGATATAGATATAGATATAGATATAGATATAGATATAGATACAGATATAGATAGATATATCTTGGGGTTCTCCTTGTTACCTAGCTTCTCTGGGGTCATGTACTTTAGGCTGCTTATCCTTTGCTTTATATCTAATATCCACTCTTGAATGAGTACACACTGAAGGCGTAAATCACAAACAATCCCACACCAGTTTGGAATTATGATTAATAAGGTGGTATTTATTTAAAGGGGAAAAATACTTACAGATCACCGTCCCAGACAACAGCCCTCTGCGCAATCAGGAAGGAGTCTAGTCGCCGGAAATGGAGCAGGAAGCAAAGAGAGAGCGAGAAGGGAAGTGGCCACTTTTTTAAAAGGAGAGAGACCATGCCCCAATGGGCTGGTATCCCAGCAGCTATTGGCTGGAGGAGCAGAAGGATCTCCCGCAACAACACACCATGTTTGTCTTTCTGGGCCTGGGTTACCTCACTCAGGATCTTTTTTTCTAGTTCCATCCATTTGCATATAAATTGCAAAATGTCATTTTTTATAGTTCTGAGTAGTACTCAATTGTGGAAACGTAGCACATTTTCTTTATCCATATTTCAAGTCAAGGGCACCTAATATTGTTTACAAATAATGTTGCTATGACTACAGTTGAGCAAATATCCTTGTGGAATGAGTGTGCATCTTTAGGGTATATGTTTCAGAGTGCTTACTTCTGGATCTTGAGGTAGATAGATTCTCAATTTTCTGAGAGATTGCAAAACTAATTTTCAACATGGCTGTACAAGATTGCACTCCCACCAGCAAT
Source organism: Neodon shergylaensis (assembly GCA_025134845.1). Taxonomy (NCBI): domain Eukaryota; kingdom Metazoa; phylum Chordata; class Mammalia; order Rodentia; family Cricetidae; genus Neodon; species Neodon shergylaensis. The sequence goes on from JABTXL010002417.1 coordinate 2,289,903, forward strand.
AGAGGAGTGTTCCTCTTATTCTGCATCTTCTCCAAACATAAGCTGTCATTGGTATTTTTGATCTTAGACATTCTGACAAGTGTAAGATGTTACCTCAGAGTCATTTTGATTTGCATTTTCCTGAAAATTAAGGATGTTGAACAGTTCCTTATGTGTCTTTTGGACATTTGTTTTTTGTCTGTTGAGAATTTTATCTAGATACCCCATTTTCAAAATGGATTATTGGTATTTTGATTTCTAATTTCTTGAGGTCTTTATATATTTTATAAATCAGTCTTATATAGGCTGCCATTTTGTCTTATTGACTTCGTCCTTTGCCTTATAGAACGTTCTCAGTTTCAGAAGGTCCCATTTATTGATTGTTGCTCTCATTATCTGTTACTAGTGATATTTTTAGGAAGTGATCTCCTGTGCCTATGCATTGAAGGCCACTTCCTATTTGTCTTCTATCAGGTTTAGTGTGGCTAGACTTATGTTGCGTTCTTTAATCCATTTGGACTTGAGTGCTGTATATGGGGATAGATATGGATCTATTTGTATTCTTCTATATCTTGTTAGCCAGTTATGCCAGTACCATTTTTGAAGATGCTTTCTTTTTTTCACTGTATAATTTTAGCTTCTTTGTCAAAAATCAGGTGTTCATAGGTGTGCAGATTATCTTGGATAGGTAGGATCAACATAATAAAAATGACAATCCTACTAAAAGAAATCTAGAGATTCAATGCAATCCCCATAAAAATTCCAACACATCTTTTCATAAATCTTGACAGATAACCAAAACAATTCTGTATAATAAAGGAACTTCTGGATGCATAGCCATCCCTGACATCAGGCTCTAATATAGAGCTACAGTAATGAAAACAGCTTGGTGTTGTCATGAAAACAGACAGATTGACTAATGAAATCAATTAGAAGACCCTGATATTAATCTACCTCCTCTTCTGTAGAGTTTTCTTAGACCAGGTTGTGACTGGATTTGATGGAAAAATGTATCAAATTTTGAGCTAAACTTTTTAAAAATATCTTACCCTGAAGACTGGGTATTCCAATGTCTCTTACTCTCTGTACATTGTCTGACTATAGAACTCTGTCTTTATTTCCATTTTCTGCAAGAGTAAGCTTCTCTTATAATAGTAATAATCATCAATAAATATAGCAAATTATAGTTAGAATGTAGTTTTATTGCTATTTTCCTTTAATAGAACATTAGTATTTGGTTTTCCTTTAAGAGATTAGCCTATCTAGTCTTAGATTCTTGGCCACCCACGCAGTGTTGAGATGAAGTGCATCTCCTAGAGTGGGTCTTAAATCAAATCAGATATTGATTGGTTACTCCAACAGGGTTTGGTTACTATTGCACAGGCATATCTATCAAAAAGGTCACTATTGTTGATTTTAGTATTTTGTGTTTTGTTGGGTTGGTGCTTGCTGTTCTCCTTTCGTAGCATATGAAGTATATTCTGCTGTCATGAATACTAATTTCTAGGAGTGAAAAAGCATGTAGACTACATTTTCAATGAGTTGTCAGGTTACAGAAAGCAACCAATATCCTTAGCAATAGCGTTGGTTGTGGGTGTGGGTAAAGAGTTCTCATGGAACCCTTTTGGCCAACAACTCAAGTAGATCTAACCCATTCACAATACTAAAATTTTTATTTGGTGATGAGAAATGTTCAGTTGGGGTCTGTATACTTTGTTAATTGGTGATTTCATTTGTATTCTATTTCTATATGTATACATTTTCAAATTCTATTAGGTTTTCATATAACTCCTCCAGGGACTCTTAGCTGTAATTCCCCCTACACATACCTTATCGCTTCCCTTCCTTTCCATTTGGTTCTTCCATTCCAGTAATCCCCTACAAATTCATCTATAACTATCTGTTTCCTCTTCCCAGGGAGAACAATCCCTCTTTATTACCTAACTTCAGGATTATAGCCTGTTTATCAAATACTTAACACCTAGCATAACAAATAATCAAATTCATACCATATTTGTATTTCTGCATCTGGGTAACCTCACTCAGTTGATTGTTCTCCATCATTCAGTCTTCTTTCAAACCTTCAACTCTCATGATTTATTTTTTTAGCCGTTGAGTAATATCCCACTGTGAAAAAAAAAACTTTTAAAAACCCGTTCATCCATTGATGGAAATCTTGACTATTTTCTGGCTATTTCAAATAGAGCTGAGCACATGTCCTTCTATTAGCATGAAGGGTCCTTCGGGTGTTTATACAAGAAAGTTATAGCAGAAATTTGAGGTAGATTGGTTCCCAACTTCCACCAGAAATGCCACACTGAAAATACCATCAATATGTGTTCCAGAATCTTCGATTATCAAAATTTTACCTAACATAGTAGTTTTAATCCCTTTGATGGTGGCTGTTTATATAAAACATTCTCTTGACTCAATCCATTTGAGGAGACTGTTGGAGAGGGTTCTTGTGAAGATCAGTCATTACTTTCTAAGAGAAACACATAACAGTGGATCTAAAATGCACACCTACAGTTTCAATACGGTGATTAAAACAGCAGGATTTAGAGTCTGACACTAGCAAAAGCTACATGGTAACACCTTGTATCAAATAAACAAATTACAAAACAATTAAAAATTTATCTAAACAAGTAACTGAATTAATTAGGCTTCTTGCTTTGTAGTGTTTTTGAGTAATAAGTACTTCTAAAACAAATGCAGACAAGTTGTCTTTGTTAGGGAAATTATTGTTTATAATTTATTGTCTTATTATCTATCCTTGGATTGTGATTTTTTTCCTTATGAAACAGAGTTTAGGAATAGCAAACATATATCATTATGCTCAGTTCATGAGGGGCATTTTTTTAAAGAGATTTAATTTTATTTTTATATTATGTGTGTATGGGAGTTCTGACTGTATGTATATGTGTACACATGCACATGTACACTGTACAAGAAGTGTCTGCAGGAAGGGTATCAGATACTTTGCAACTGGAGTTATGCATGGTTGTGAGACTCCATGTTCATTCTATGAACCACATGTGAGCCTTCTGCAAGAACACTAAAGTATTTAACCACTGAAGAGTGTCTCTAGTTCAAAGAGGGGAACTTCTAAGATAACAAACTTGCATTATGATGTTAGTTTAGTAGAAAGAAGATATTTACATCTGTTACAAGTTAATTTGTTGATCCATTGAAATGGATGATGTTTTTATTATTAAGACTTTGTTACACAGAAGAATTTTCTGTAAGTTATGTTATTTTATACATTTAGTTACTTTGATTCCATGTTGTCACATCTTATATAGAATATAATTATTATGCTTATTAATCATATATGTGATATATTTATCAAACATATGACTGTAATTCTCTCTCCCTTAAGAAGTTTTTTGATCATCTAAATTTCAAACTTAAAACTTGCTTTTCTGTATCTTATTTATACCCAGACATATTTGCATTAACATTTGGACTCTTTGTTGCCTGCATGTGTTTATGCATGCTTGCTTGTGCACATGGATATATGTGTGTAGAGGTTACAATGGAGTGCAAGAATTTGCAAGCAAGCTTTGTGTTGTATGCTTGCTCTGCGAACAGAGTTCACTACAAAATAAATATTACCCACAGCTGAAAGAAGTTTCTTTCTCAGATTCTATCCATTTTGTTTTCTGAAAGAAGCTTGAAGCCAACAGTCAGATTTAGGCTAGTCTTGCTGGCCTCCTTCCACTAGAGTCCCCCTGCCTCTGTGTCTATAGTATGGAGATGGCAGGAAACTAGCATGCCTGACTCAATTCTAAATAGATTCTAGGAATCTGTTCTACGATCCTTACATTTGCAGTACTTAATTCATCTTCCCAGATCTGTGGTCTATTCTTTTCAATGGCAAAGCTCTACAGTTATAAAACTTTTTATTTTCAGCTGTAAATTTATAATTCTTCATTGTTCTTTTGGAGGGAGACTGTGAACTTTTTTACTTCATCTAAGTACTCTGTTATTCAGAATTTACTACTAAGTAATTACTAAATATTCTATGGCAGAAAATGACTTGTATATGTCTATTTTCTTCTACTATGCTTGACAAATAGTGGATATTTTGCATTCAAAAAAGGCAATTAGAAAACTGGTGAAATTAATAAAAAAGGGAATGGTTTGGGGATCAAGACTAGTCTTTGTGAACTGAATCAAGACTTTAATCAGTTTTTCATTAGATACACTAATGTCAGTGTGACTGCTGTGTACAGAGTAGCATTTGATGCGTGAGAAATCATCAAATATAAAGAGGGTCAAGCATGCCATTCAATTGGAGTTTATAATAAATCTATAAGTAAATATACAGTAAAAGAAAACAATAAAGGGTTAAGGGAGTAGTAAGCATCTCAAGGATACAAGTAATGAAAGAAGAAATGTCTTTACGATACATGAATGACATTACTGAAAGGAGAGATTTTGCACTGAGATTTGAACAATAGGAGAATTAATTTAAAAACAATTTGGCAAAATATGTTTTGCCAAATAAACAATAAAGTAATGAGGGTGTTGAGGGAGCTGCAGGCTGCATTCCTGCCACAAGCTCCCGGCCGCTTGGCTAGCTTATGCCCCGAAATAACAACACACAAATTGTATTCTTTTAAACACTGCCTGGCCCATTATATCTAGCCTCTTCTAGGCTAATTCTCACGTATTAATTTAGCCCATTTCTAATAATCTGTGTAGCACCACTAGGTACGCTTACCGGGAAAGATTCAGCATGTTTGACCTGGTGGCTTGCTTCATCGCTTCTGGCTCTGAGAGGAGCTGCATGATTTCTAAGCTCACTTCCTCTTCCTCCCAGAATTCTGTTCTGTTTACTCCGCCTATCTAAATTCTGCCCTATCAGATGGGCCAAGGCAGTTTCTTTATTAGCCAATGACCTTCCTCCAGCATTTCCCCTTTTTCTGTTTAAACAAAAAGAAAAGGCTTTAACTTTAACATAGCAAAATTACATATAACAAAACAGTTATCAAGCAAGAATTAAGGTTAAAATATTTACATCTACTTTATCTTTTATCATAACTAAGGAAAACTATAACTATCTATATATTCTTTAACTCTATCAAAGACTCCAGAAGGATATAATATTACCTAAGTAAATGAGAAGTAAGCAACTTACAAAACTCTAGAAATCACAGAGACATCTCGCTGCCTGGACAGTCACCCAAAGTTCCTCTGTACTGTTGGGGTATCCATCTTTGGCCTACAGGCCCCTAGTTTTCAGCAGACATTTCCATGAAGCAGGAAATTTTAAAGGCAGTTCAGTCACTATCTGCTGTGTCCTGCAGAATGTCTCGCAGACTCTTTCATGAATCAGGAACCCTGAAAGATCATCTCACCTTTAGGCAAGTTCAGTAGTCCTCTCTCTGTGGGTTCTTTGTGTCCAGTTTATGCAATAGTCCAGGCAAGAGCAGTTTTTTGCCCAAATGGCTATCAAACTCCATAAGGTGCCTCTTCGATGGCCATCTTCTTCTTGAAGTAGATTGGTGCTGCCAGGAGCAGACGTATCTCATTGTTATGAAAAACCTTAAGTTATTAAAACATTAAATGTCATATTCTATAGTCTTTGAAAGATATGAAGAATGTCTATCTAAAATATATCTATGTACATCTAGAAACTGTTAACTAACATGACTACAAACTGGACTATTATGATTATCTATTAACAACCTATATACATTACATTTTAAGTGAACTACACAATCACAATACCTTAATCAAGATCAAGAATACATATACATATAACAAAATTGATCTAAAATTTCTATCAATAAGGCAAAATTTATACAAATGTAAATTATTTATATCTATATCATATCCCCCTTTAAATGTAAAAGAACATTTATAAACAATATTTGGGAATATGGGCACAGTTTTTTCTCTCCAAACTGCTTCATGGTAAATGGGGGCGCTGTTATTCAGGTCTTTCATGGTATAACCTATGTGCTAGATTCATCTCAGTCGGCAGTTGAGCAAAGTAATGTTTTGAGGGTGTTCACAGCAACCTTTCAGGAGGGTGTGGTCCGTCATACCATATTGGGATAGAAGCAATCCACAGAGTCTCATCCTCTGTGAAAGCAAAAGAAAAAAACTCCTTTCCAAAGCATCATGTCCTTAGATCCAAATTTTAAAGTCAAGGTATTTTAAAAATATCTATCTTGGATTGGTTCAGCAGCATTTATAAACAAATATTTTTTTAGCAGTTGTTGCTCTTTCCTCAGCTTTCAAACAATTCAAAGAGAGCATAATAGCATAGAGAATCAAGATTCTCTGTGTATTTTCCATCTTTTAACCTCTATTTCATTTATTTTTACTTTCAACTTTTTGCTTTTTGGGACAGGTTCTCTGTATATCTTTGACCTGGAATAACTCTGTGAATCAGGCTGTCCTTGAACTCTCAGAGATCCATCTATCTCTACCTCCCAGGCATTCAGATTAAAGGCGTGTGCTACCACACCTTGAAGTCACAGAGGTCAATCTCCTTCTGCCTCCCAAGTGTTGGGATTAAAGGTGTGTACTACCACACCCAACTACTTTCTTTCTTCCTTTTTTTTTTTTTACTTTTAAGAACTTTAACTTTTAGCCTTCATATATTTTTAACATACTGTAAATCATTTAAACATTTTCTTCAACTTTGAATCTTTCTTTTACTGAATATCTCTCTTTTTGTGACCACATGAGTCTTTAATTTACCAAGCAATATTGGTAGGACTAAAGCCATGGCTTTGGTGGGTAGATCCAGCCCATTCCTTAGCTTTCCAGGCTCATGGCTGAGGTACTGCTGGAGCCATTTTTATTGCCACACTCTGTGGCATTTTAAGGTCCCTGCCAGCAAGCAAACTGCAACATTCTGCTCACAGACCACATTCAGTCAGACTACCTGCTTGAGTCTGAGGCAGAGTTTGCCCTGGCAGGATGGCCCAGAAAACCGGCATTTTAAAACAGCACAACCTTTTTCCTGCTACGGCTGAAAACAAACAAGCATTCAGTCGGCTTTTATCAACACTACTTAAGTGTTTTGTGGCAGGGCTCTTAAGAGCTGCAGGGTTTTGCAGCTAAAGCTGAGTCAGGAAGCGTCTCTTAGATGAGAGCACTTGCTTGCCTCTAGCAAGCAGAGTAGACCTGAGAAATTGGTGCTACCATGTCAGGCACCATTCTGAAGAGGGAGCTGCAGGCTGCGTTCCTGCTGCCAGCTTCCAGCCACTTGGCTAGCTTATGCCCCGAAATAACAACACACAAATTGTATTCTTTTAAACACTGCCTGGCCCATTATATCTAGCCTCTTCTCGGCTAATTCTCATGTATTAATTTAGCCCGTTTCTAATAATCTGTGTAGCACCACTAGGTGTGCTTACCGGGAAAGATTCAGCATGTCTGACCTGGTGGCTTGCTTCATTGCTTCTGGCTCTGAGAGGAGCTGCATGATTTCTGAGCTCACTTCCTCTTCCTCCCAGCATTCTGTTCTGTTTACTCTGCCTATCTAAATTCTGCCCTATCAGATGGGCCAAGGCAGTTTCTTTATTAGCCAATGAACTTCCTCCATCATGAGGGTGTGCAAATTCATGGATATTGGGATATTTTATATTTCCTAGGATTTAAAATAAAGTAGAAACAAATTTTATAGAGGATGAGAATCGTACGATGCATTTAGAGAGAAAGGCATAGTGTAGGTTATATGGGACATTGGAGATCATGGTAAGAAATTGAGAATTTTTCCAGATGTACTAATAAACCACAGAAAATTTTGAAAAGACTTGGCTAATGTGATCTGATGAAGCTTCTTTATTGTTATTTTTCAAACTGATGGAAATTTTTGCGGTTTATGGATTGACAGAAGAAATAGATAAAGACAAATCTATTAGAAGGTTTCTGAAGTAGCCTTGGAGACAGCAGACTCGGAGGTGGGAAAGAGTGACATGTATTTTTTCTGAAGCGAATGCAGACTCTATTCTAAAGAAATAAGTATAATTATGTAATGCAGTCTGGCTATACAACCACTCAGAGAATGCCCAATATGAGCCAAGATTAGCATCAGAGAGAGAGGGCACAGGAAGACTGGGAGAACAACTTGTTTTCACACTGTTGAGAAAGGAGAATTTCTTTCCACAACCCAAAGAGCTGGAAACAGGGTTTTTGTTGTGTGTTTCCTCAGAAATAACAGGGTTCCCCACACAAGAGTTATTGCTGAATATTGTGGCCTTCCCCTTATTCATGATTGTTTGTGGTTATGATTAAACTACCTCCTGGTAGGAGGAAGGCCTTTCTGGGAAGGGCAATGAGAGGTTTTTCATTTCCCAGAAAATACTGGCAGTCTTTAGACTCTGCTAATATTCCTTGATGAGTTAATTGTCCTCCCTAACACACCAACGTCTAAGAGATAGAAATAAACACCAGCAGGACTTTGTATGAAAATAGCCAGGTTCTCTGTACCAGCCCATATAGGTCAGCAAGATATGTGTCATTTGCTGTAGGTGCTCAGGGTGAATTTGCTTGCCCAGGTCAGTAAGTTCAACATGGTGAGCAGAATGATTTAATAGCAGATGGAAAGCTATAGTTGTATCTCTACGTTCCACAAGTACACCCTGGCTTAAAATTACTTTAGTCTTCTTGTTTATCATCAGACTATCACCTGCACATGCTCACCTGGTTAGCAACCATCTCCAGCAGAGATCAGTAGTAGAACAGTGTCACTTGGTTCATCTCGAGTCTAGGTTCTGCTGTTTCCCTTTGGCTAACTTATATTTTAGACTATTGAGCCCAAAGCCTTAACACTCTGTCTCCCACACAGTTAACAAGTTTTTCTTGGTTCTCAGGACCACATTAGTATGTTTGGGGTTGCTTTAATTCTTTATTTGTAAATTTTCTAATAGCAACTGATTTCTGATCTTCTTAGCCTAAGGGATGCTAAGAGCAACTTTGCTTAGAGGCTTCTTTAGAGGATGCTCATCCAAATACTGAATCCATTACTTGTGTATATATTATTTTAGTCACTTTAGGTAGGTGCCCATAAAGGTCATACACAATCAATAATGCTCTAAATTAAATCAATTATGTTCTTTAAATTAAGCATAAAACCTAGTGATTCATCAGTAATTATTTACTTTAATATGTATGAAGCAGATTTGGTAAAAAAAGAGAATAAATATTTTAAAAGAACAGAAAGGAGGAAAAGGTATTTGATGTTATATGGCATGTTTGTGTCAGATCCCACACTAAAATCCAGGTTTCCAGAGTACATGGATACAGTTAAATTTTCACTGAAAAATTTTGTATTGTTTATAACACCCTTGTATCTTTCCAGAGCACATTTATGGCCAGGATTCGATATCTGAACTTACAATAATGGTTTATGATAATTACACATTTACTGAAACATCTTTCTTTAATAAAGTGTCACATACTATACATGATGAAATTCTCAAATGAAAACCAACTATACCTCTAGATTTACTGCAGTAGAACTTCTGGGTTAGAGAAGAAATAAAGTAATTAAAGACTTCTTACTATTCAATGAAAATGAATTCACAACTAATCTAAACCTATGGGACACAATGAAAGATGTGCTAGGAGGAAAGCTCATAGAATTAAGTGATTACATAAAGAAATTAGAGAATTCTCATACCAGTGACTTAACAGCACACCTAAAAGATCTAGAACAAAAAGTAGTAAACATACCCAAGAGTAGTAGATGGCAGGAAGTAATCAAACTCAGGTTTGAAAACAATAAAATAGAAATAAAGAGAACAATACAAAGAATCAAGACGCCCTTTCCTCCAGACTACAAGCAGGAGCCATGCCCTAATATGTGTCTGAATTGGCCTGGGAGGAAGAGGGTGCCTCCCCTATATGCTCTGGTCTGTGGGGATTTCCATCCAAGAAGGAGCCACTGGACCAAAAAGATGCTGAATCAGCATAGGACACAACGCAGGCAGACGAACAGAGGCAGTGGATTCTAATCCTGGCCCACAGTGGAAGTCCAGTCAAGCACCCACATCTTGACATGAGGTCTGGGTGGACTGAACGTAGTCAAAGGCACCAACCAGGAGCCCAACCATCCATGGCTCCTGGTTCCCTACTGAGCCCCCACTAGCATTCTTCCTGGACACTGGAGTCCCGTATTGTAGAGAACCTTAAGCTTTGCTCTGCCAGTCAGGTCCCTTCACATGCTCCAGCAGATCATAGATGGGGTGGCTGTTGGCCAGACAAAGTCATAACCCTGGGTCTGGGCCTGCGCAGCTGTAGGCTTTGTCCATCAGATGGAAAATGGGAACAACTCTCTCCTGGTCACAGTTTTGAAACTGTCTTTCCCACACCTACCAAACAGTGTTGACTTAATTGTTCTTTGCTGGTGAAGGGCAGGGCCTGCTCTCCCAAGTATTTCAGCTGATGGGGATCTGGAATGGCTCTAGTGCACTTAAAACCACATTTCCCACCTGCCTCAGGCATTGGTAGACTGTTGAACAGGTGGGGTGTATCTTTTCCCCGCCCTTGTTGCTGCAAGACACACGAATAATAACAACAGCTCTTCCATGATCACGACACCTGCACATCTGCACTAACAGGTTTGCCTTTATTCTCCTATCCTGGCAATATGCAGGGCCTATACCTCTGAATTTTCCATCTGGTAAGGGTAAGAGATAGTTCTCACACTCTTATGACCACAAGGTAAACCCCTCCCACCTGCCTCAGTCATTGATATGCAGGAGGAGGGTATCATTTGCCCACCAATGCCACAGCAAGACAGATGAGAAGTTGGGATATCATTCCTCCCACTCCCACGACTTTGGAGATGGCTCACCCACACCTCTACTAACAGGTTGGCTCTATTGGACTTCCCTGAGGAGTTACAGGGCCTGCTTTCCCAAATGCAGCAGCTGTTGGGGGTCACAGGCAACCTTTCCAATTTTATGATCACGCGTTAGCTCTCCCATGCCCAAGGCTTTGATTTATAGGATGAATATAGGGCAACACACCCCTGTCCATGCTATCCCATAATAGATGAGTAATGGTGACAACTCTTCCTTGTTCAGTATTTCATAACTGGCTCCTCCACACCTCCACCAACAGGGTTGACTCTATTGAGTTGCCCAGGAAAGGTGCAGGGCCTTCTTTCCTGAGTGTTGCACCTGGTGGGGTCAGGGAGAGCTCTCCCACCTGTATGACTACAGAACCAGCTCTCCTACCTGTCCCAGGCATTGATAGGTGTGGGGGATGGATATCACCCCAAAACTTGTCGTTATGTGGCAGGAGAGGGGTGAGTCTAAGCCACAATGCTCTTGTCCCCAGTCTTAAGTTGGCTCACCTGTGCTTTCCTTATCAGCTCATCTTGGCTGTGCTGCACAGACATGTGTGGGGCTCATTTTCCCATGTGTTGCTGCTGATCAAGGGGTCTGTTTCCTCACCATCTCAGTCCACTCTTTTTTATCTCTTCAGATGTGTCTCTGTCCACAGGACCTGAACCATTGTCATTCTCTCTCTCTCTCTCTGCTCAATCTAATAGTGGCTTTATGACTGGTGCTTCAATGTACCAGGGCATCCTGTGTGTGACTCCCTGTCTCACTCAGACAGCTGTGACCTTGGGCTGGGCCATGTTTCCTTGTCACAATGATGCTTTGCAATGAACACTTGCAAGTAGAGATGTATGACAAAGAGTTATACAGCATGACACATTGGGTCACCCTGAAGCTTTCATGATAAGATTTTTTTTATTCCGTTGCATTAAGAAAAACATCTCACTTTATTTTCTTCATTTTTTTCTCTTGAATTTTGTTTTACTGGAGGGAGGTGCAGAGATGAAGGGTAAATGTGAAGGGATTGGGAATGAATATGGTCAAGATACATGATAAACTTTGCTGAGTTTTTATTCCTAGAATACTGCAGGTAGGATATCATGTTTCTATACTATCCTTAGATTTCTAATAAATGACCTTCTTTCATACATCCAAAGACCTGCACATGTTTTCTCTCCAAATCAGTAATTCCCCTGAAAAAGAATTACAAGTATTACTTGTGCTTCATTTATTCCTTAGCTAATACAGAAGAAGACTGACACTCTCCAAAATTGCAGAATGAAATTTTATTTAAGAAAAGATAAATACAGCAAAAAATATGTGAGGAATAAAACAAATAAAAGAAAAATCAATGAAACAAAAAGTTAGTTCTTTGACAAAATCAGTAACATAGACAAGTCCTTATCCAAACTAACTAAAAGACAGAGAAAATATCCAAATTAACAAAATCAGAAACATAACAACAGACACTGATGAAATACAGAGAATCATAAGGTCATATTTCATAAAAACTCTACTCACAACAGAAAATATAAAATAAATGAACAAGTTTGGCTATAAATAAGAAGGAGAACCCAAAGAAAAACATATAGGCAACCTCCTGAACATTAACCTTCATCAGGTGATGAAAAGAGACAGAGACAGAGACCCACATTGGAGCACCGGACTGAAACCTCAAGGTCCAAAGCAGAAGGAGAGAGAGCACGAGCAAGGAACTCAGGACCACGAGGGGTGCACCCACACACTGAGACAATGGGGATGTTCTATCGGGATCTCACCAAGGCCAGCTGGCCTGGGTCTGAAAAAGCCTGGGTTAAAACTGGTCTCGCTGAACATAGTGGACAATGAGGACTACTGAGACCTCAAGAACAATGGCAATGGGTTTTGATCCTATTGCACGTATTGGCTTTGTGGGAGCCTAGGCAGTTTGGAGGCTCACCTTACTAGACCTGGATGGAGGTGGGTGGTCCCTGGACTTCCCACAGGACAGGGAACCCTGTTTGCTCTTTGTGCTGACGAGGGAGGGGAACTTGATTGGGGGAGGGGGAGGGAAAGGGGAGGCGGCGGTGGGGAAGAGACAGAAGTCTTTAATAAATAAATAAATAAATAAAAGAAAAAAAATCTGAGTATTTTCGGAAATAGAAAAATAAACAATAAAGTTAAATAGCCCGGGTGATCTGGCCTCTCAGAATGCTTCTCTTGTGCTTTACTCAAAATTCTGCATTCAGAACAGTTTCAAAACTGCTGCCTAAGATGGTCCAGCTTGACAGACTGTTCAGTCAAGACTTCAGATAAGCTCTAAACTTCAGCATCACACAGAGACTAAATGCAAAATAATACACCTGGCTTTCTCCGTACTTGGCCATATCTCAGTTGTCTCAGGGTCCCTTAAAGATGAAATAGGCACGCCAAACGTCACGAAGTAATATTAAGAATATGCTGGGTTCCCAGGTACCTAAGGAGATGTCCCCAGCTTGTTCCTTGGACAGCTGAGGAGAGGAAGCCTGAAATGACCCTATCCTATAGCAATGCTGACGAATATCTTGCATATCACCATAGAACCTTCATCTGGGGATGGATGGAGATAGTCACAGAGACCCACACTGGAGCACCGGACTGAGCTCCCAAGTTCCCATTGAGGAGCGGAAGGAAGGAGAACATGAGCAAGGAAGTCAGGACCACGAGGGGTGCACCCAACCACTGAGACAGTGTGGCTGATCTATTGGGAGCTCACCAAGGCCAGATGGAATGAGACGGAAGAAGCATGGGATAAAACCGGACTCTCTGATCATGGCGAACAATGGGGGCTGATGAGAAGCCAAGGACAATGGCCCTGGGTTTTGATCCTACTTCAAGTTCTGGCTTTGTGGGAGCCTAGCCAGTTTGGATGTTCACCTTCCTAGACATGGACGAAGGGGGGAGCACCTTGGACTTTCCACAGGGCAGGGAACCCTGACTGCTCCTTGGACTGGAGAGGGAGGGGGAGAGGAGTGGGGGGAGGGGGAGAAGGGTGGAAGGAGGGGGAGGGAAATGGGAGGCGGGGAGGAGGGGGAAACGTTTTTTTTTCTCTCAATAAAAAATTAATAAAAAAAAATAAAAAAAAAGAATATGCTGTCAACATTCCCAGGAGGTGGGATGGAAGGCTTTTGGTCATTTAGCATGTTATAGGTATTTGTTGTCACTTAGCAGAGTTGGTTACAAGCTGTTATTGTTAATGGTCAGAAAAAATTATTAAAAGGACATTAGATTCAGGGATCTCTTTCTGTTGGAAAAAAAGGGGAGATATAGTATAGAAATGATGGGATAATTGGGTGGAATTTTGAGTCTAATTATTTATTTATTTATTTATTTATTGAAGATTTCTGTCTCCTACCCGCCACCACCTCCCATTCCCCCCCCCTCCCCCAATGAACTTTCCCTCTCTCATCAGCCCGAAGAGCAGTCAGGGTTCCCTGCCCTGTGGGGAGTCCAAGGACCTTCCACCTCCTTCCAGGTCTAGTAAGGTGAACATCCAAACAGCCTAGGCTCCCACAATGCCAGTATGTGCAGTAGGATCAAAACCCAGTGCCATTGTTCTTGACATCTTAGCAGTCCTCATTGTCCAGACATGGCGGAGATGCGGCGCAGAGACGTGAACTTATATTTTTTGATGGTCCAAGCTTGAAACAGTGAAGCCCACATTGAGTCTAATTTTTGAATTAAAAACCAACTACTAGTTTTATATATTTCACATTGATATGAATTTTTGTACATTGATACTTTTATACTGCATATATGTTTATACTCTTGTTTAAGGTATTGTACCTATGCAGCTCATTTTAAAATATAATGTATAATTAAGAAATCCAGGTCAGTAGTTAGTCATCTATAATAATCAAAGTTGTAGTCATGTTAGATATGTTTTCGAGGTTAAACAGTGATATATTTTAGATAGACCAGTGGTCTTCACAAGTTAAGATACAAGTTAAGATAAAAAATGGTTTAGTTATAAAACTTTAAATTTAAATTTATAAAACTTTAAATTCATCAAGATAAGATATATAAAACAGTATTTTCTCTGAATATGCCTAACACAAATGGACTAGAAATTTTGAATATAATTCTTTCCTGATATTTTTTCTTATTGTGCATAGTTCTTACTATGTTATACTTAAAACCTTTCCTTTTTATTTAGATATAAAAGGGGAAATGTTGAGGGATATTTGCACACTGTGTGAAAATGTATTGCTATGATTAGTATAATTAAAAAACTGAATGCCCAATACCTAGTCGAGAAGTTTAGGCAGGACTTCCAGAGACAGAGAAGACTCTGGAAAGAAGAAAGGCAGAGTCATCAGCCAGACATGGAGGAAACAACATGAGCTGTAAGGAGAGATGAGGTAAGAAGCCACGAGACAGAATGTCATATACATATATGCAGCACTAAATGAACTCCTGCGTCTGTGAGAGAGGAAATGAAGTTAACACAGGAGGAATTACACAGAGAAAGGAAGGAGTGAAGTGATATAAATATAGTTAGTATTTATGTATGAAATTCTCAAGACAAAAATAAAATGAATGGAAAACAAACAAAAAGCTTAGCTGACCACAGATTTTCCTGATTCTACCTAGAAAATCTACCCAACTTTCCACATTGTCTTTGTCATAGAAAAGAAATTGAACTTCTTTTCATCACTTAAAGACATCTATTTTACTCAACATCTTAAACCACCACAGAAATATCACATAAAAACATTTATCAACAAGAAATGCAAGACAAAAATTTGTACAATATCCTCAAAAAGAACACTGTGAATGTTATCAGTGTTCTTTACATGTGCAGTCTCCTTTCTTTTAAAGGTACAGAAAAGACTTCTCAGCACATCCTAATGTGGGCAGGAGCATCTCTTAATTTGGAAGCATGAGCTGTGAACAGACAAAACAGTGGCCCCAAGACATTGAAATCCCATGCAGAATCTTTGTGTTCTCTCTTCCTGTTACAAAAATAACAATGGAGGCTCCCGCAGCAACAATGAAGACTTGAGATTTATCTTACTAAGACAACAAATCACATCTTATGAAGAGGTTACCCTGCAGATCGCTGGGGCCCTTCATTGCATTTGGCAGGACTGTTAATACACTAGAGTTTACTGATTATCACAGAACAAGTTTTGCCTCTTTTAACTGACACCTACTATTTTTTTTTCTTTTGTTCCTTTCTTCTATATAAGAGTTACCTGTTTGATTTACACATTGAAATAGTTCAAACTACCTCTGAACCTCATATTTTTTCAAATGTGAGCTACTTGATGAACCCTATTTACTGTAGATTCTGCTGGAATTAACTGAGAAAATACATTTTCAGCATCATAAAAGCATACTAAGCATCCAAGCTTAAGTTTGATATTTCTTACCTTCTTTTCTTCCTTACATATTTTATTCTTTGTCATTCTTTTGTTATTCTTTTTCTTTTTTATTCTTTTTCAGGTTCATGGGTCCAGATTACACAGAGACCTAGTAGTCACATGAAACTTAGGCACAATATGGTAACAGTGTCTTAGAGTATTGTAGAGAAAAAGCCTTTGTTCATATTGTTGTAGGGAGCTGCGGGTTGCATTCCGCAACCCAGCTCCCGCCACTGGCTAGCTTTACCTGAAATAACAACACACAAATTGTATTCTTTTAAACACTGCTTGGCCCATTTATATTAATGTGTGTAGCACCATTAGGTGTGCTTACCAGGAAGATTCTAGCCTACGTCCATCCTGGGTCGGAGCTTCCTCACATCTGCCCCAGAGAGGAGAGCTATCTAGTCTGAGCTCGCTTCCTCTTCCTCCCAGCATTCTGTTCTGTTTACTCCACCCACCTATGTTCTAACGTATGTGGGCCAAACAGTTTCTTTATTTTTTAACCAATGACCTTCCTCCATCATCATATGTTTCAAGTGAATGAAATCAGGGAATTTAAAGACCATGGGAAGGGAACAGAAAAACTAATTATTCTCTTATAAAATATGAAATATACTTTAAAAATATTTTTTAAGCCAGGCGGTGGTGGCGCAAGCCTTTAATCCCAGCACTCGGGAGGCAGAGGCAGGCGGATCTCTGTGAGTTTGAGACCAGCCTGGTCTACAAGTGCTAGTTCCGGGACAGGCACCAAAGCTACAGAGAAACCCTGTCTCGAAAAACCAAAAATATATATATATATATATATATATATATATATATATATATATATTTTAAAAGTAATAATAACCTCAAACTCATGGTTAGTGGGAAAACAGAGATCAAATATATTCATATGTTTATACAACAATTAGGTTATTAGTTTAATAATCTTAACATAAAACTCAATATTTTTTATAGTTTTATAAATATCCTTAATGTCTATGTGCATAAGTATACTGCACACTGGAGGAGAGAGGCCTCATCATTTTCAATGCTATGTTCCATGTTGTTCATAAGATACTTGGAACAAACATAATGAGGTGGTATTGAATCAAGAATACTTAACGAGTGGAAGATTAGGAAATGCGGAATATGATTTAAGTAATTTTATTTTTCTCCGGAGGGGTCTCAGGAAGTCACTCATGTACATATGTGTGCATGAATGGGAAAGCCAGATGTTGGGGGGGCTGTCTTGATCAACTGTTCCCAATTTACTTTTTCAAGACAATCTTTCATTGGATCTGGAGCTCACTAATGTAGTGAAATTAACTTACCATTAAGCCCTATGGATCTATTTGCCTCTGTCTTCCTAGAACTATCATTACAGATGAACATTGGTGCACTTGGCTGTTTTCCTGGGTGAGGAAGTTCCTGACCCAGGATTCCATATCTGCATGGCAGTTAGATTACTAGCTAAGCTATCTCTATGTCAATGATCTTTTTAAATAAAGGAAATGTTTCTTTCAGGTTTTTTAGCCCCACTCCCATGAAATTGCCCTAATTGTGGCTTCTATCAAACTGTCCATTTTCCTTCCTATAATCTTATGAATGAATGTGGATTAAGTGTCCTGGGTTATAATAGAAAATAAAACCAAAGAGAAATTGATAAGATAGACCAGGTTCTCAGTTGGAAAAAAAAAAAAACACAATCCCCTGAGGGACTGTAGGGAGGATTAGGTCTAGATATTTCCTAAAGTTCACTTTCAATGTTGATTACTTAATGTGGCATTCAGACTTTATCACCATAATAATATTTACACATGAAGTACTGTTTTATAGGGATTTTGAACTTGAAAGTGTAGCATTTGATATCAATGAAGATAATATTAGTGTCTATATCTCCTTATTAGATGCAAATATTGTAAATACATGGCAGGTCTTTAACTTCTACAACTTAAGTCACAATTGCTTTTAAAGTAGGTGATGGTACAAAATTCACTTTAAGATGAAGAAAATAAGGTTCAAATAAGTTAAATAACTTGTGTGCTGTGGAAAAATTTTGTAAATCACTCAGGAGGTCTAAATCAATTTTAGAAGCATGGATTAATTAAAAGATTTTTCTCTCAGCTATAAACAATGACCTATATCATTGTCTCTTTCTGCCAGAACAGAATCTCTATGAGGTTCTAATGAGGTACATTGATGAAAACCAGTGACATCACTTTGAGATTTCACAGACAACTCGGAGTGACATATCTTTAGGTTAATGTAACCTTTTCTTCCTGAAGTTCTCAAATCTCTTGTGACCTTAATAGTATTATATTTTTTATCTCACTATCTATTTTAGCTGAACAAATTCAAGTATAAAGAAGTTAAATATCTTATCTATGACATAATTCATTTCTGTTAAACCGAAACTTAAAATCTAGCAGTTTAATCCAGTGCATATTAGATGGATGCGTTGGGGCAAATTAATTAGTATATTCATCCTTATTTACTTATCTGTAATTAAGACAGAGTAATGCCCACTTTGTCACAATTTTTTTAATTAATAGGGGAAATGTTCTAAAAGTATAATTAACAAAATAATGGGGGAGTTGGTAGAAAAGTGATAGAGATTTTAATGTTAGTTTTAATCGTGTGTTTGTGTTTCTCTGTGTGTGTGTGCACATTTGCGTGTGCATATATATCAATGTCAGCTGTCTTCATTATTCACTCTGCATACTAGGTTTTGAGATATATTCTATTCTCCCACTAAACCTGAAGCTTCCTATTTGGCTAGATTGCCTTACCAGAAAACTACAGTCATATCTTTATATTTGCTTTCCGAGTTTTGGGATTACAGGCATGCACTACCATGAATATTAGCAATATTCTTAACATTTGAGTATTCTAACCTCTGTTTTTTCACTATAACTACTTTAAAATACAGATATGTATCTAAAATCATTATAGATTATTTATTATGTCAGGAAAAGCATGAAGAACTTGTAATATAATGCAACTATTATACTTTGATTTCAGGAAAATACGATGGGAGATTTTGTAAGAGACTCACTCATCTGGGTTAACCCTGCCTTGTATCATTTTTTAAATATATTATAACCCTGGAAGCTGATGGTAAGATTAAAACTTCTGTTCACTGTGTTACTAAAAGAATTTTTAGCTGATGATAACTAAGAAAGATCAGAAGAGAAAAAAGTGTTCTGCCCTCCCAATAGTTAATAAAAACAAAACATATATTTAGAAGGCTTATATGCCTTGTTCTGTATACCAGAACAAATTTTAACCAGTGAAAAGTCTTAGATTCCATCAATTTTTTTTTATTGAGAAAAAGAAAAAAGTTTCCGCCTCCCCCCAGCCTCCCATTTCCCTCCCCCTCCTCCCACCCTTCTCCCCCTCCCCCCATTCCTCTCACCCTCCCTCTCCAGTCCAAAGATTAGTCAGGGTTCCCTTCCCTGTGGAAAGTCCAAGTTCCTCCCCCCTCCGTCCATGTCTAGGAAGGTGAACATCCAAACTGGCTAGGCTCCCACAAAGCCAGAACTTGAAGTAGGATCAAAACCCAGGGCCATTGTCCTTGGCTTCTCATCAGCCCCCATTGTTCGCCATGTTCAGAGAGTCCTGTTTTATCCCATGCTTCTTCTGTCACAGTCCAGCTGGCCTTGGTGAGCTCCCAATAGATCAGCCACACAGTCTCAGTGGTTGGGTGCACCCCTCGTGGTCCTGACTTCCTTGCTCATGTTCTCCCTCCTTCCGCTCCTCATTGGGAACTTGGGAGCTCAGTCCGGTGCTCCTGTGTGGGTCTCTGTGACTATCTCCATCCATCACCTGATGAAGGTTCTATGGTGATATGCAAGATAATCATCAGTATGGCTATAGGATAGAGTCATTTCAGGTTCCCTATCCTCAGCTGCCCAAGGAACTAACTGGGGACCTCGCCTTGGGCTCCTGGGAGCCACTCTAGGTTCAAGTCTCTTGCCAACCCTAAGGTGACTCCCTTAACTAAAAATTGTGCTTCCGTGCTCCCCTATCCAACCTTCCTTTATCCCAATCCTCCTGTTTCCCCAAGTTTCCCTCATCCTCCCCTTCTCACTTTTCTCTCCTCTTCCCCCGATACTCCCATCCCCCCCCCCAAGATCCCAAAATTTCTCCCCGGCAATTTTGTCTACTTCCCTTAGTCAAGAGAATAATTATATGTTTTTCCTTGGGTTCACCTTCTAATTTAGCTTCTTTAGGTTCACCAATTATATACTCCGTGACCATTATTTATGGCTAGAAACCAATTATGAGTGAGTACATCCCATGTTCATCTTTTTGGGTCTGGGATACCTCACTCAGGATAGTGTTTTCTATTTCCATCCATTTGCATGCAAAATTCTAGAAGTCATTGTTTTTTACCGCAGCATAGTACTCTAATGTGTATATATTCCACACTTTCTTCATCCATTCTTCCATTGAAGGGCATCTAGGTTGTTTCCAGGTTCTGGCTATTACAAATAATGCTGCTATGAACATAGTTGAACAGATGCTTTTGTCATGTGATAGGGCTTCTCTTGGGTATATTCCCAAGAGTGGTATTGCTGGGTCCAGGGGTAGGTTGATTCCGAATTTCCTGAGAAACCGAAACACTGATTTCCAAAGTGGTTGCAAAAGATTGCATTCCCACCAGCAATGTATGAGGGTACCCCTTCCTCCACAGCCTCTCCAGCAAAGGATATCATTGGTGTTTTTGATTTTAGCCATTCTGACAGGTGTAAGATGATATCTCAAAGTTGTTTTGATTTGCATCTCCCTAATCACTAAGGAGGTTGAGCATGACCTTAAGTGTCTTTTGGCCATTTGAACTTCTTCTGTTGAGAATTCTCTGTTCAGTTCAGTGCCCCATTTTTTAATTGGGTTAATTAGCATTTTGAAGTCTAGTTTCTTGAGTTCTCTATAAATTTTGGAGATCAGGCCTTTGTCTGTTGCAGGGTTGGTGAAGATCTTCTCCCAGTCAGTAGGTTGTCTTTCTGTCTTAGCGACAGTGTCTTTTGCTTTACAGAAGCTTCTCAGTTTTAGTAGGTCCCATTTATTCAATGCTGCCTTTCATGTCTGTGCTGCTGGGGTTATACATAGAAAGCGATCTCCTGTGCCCATTTGTTGTAGGGTGGTTCCCACTTTCTCTTCTATCAGGTTCAGTGTGTTCGGACTGATATTGAGGTCTTTGATCCATTTGGACTTGAGTTTTGTGCAAGGTGATAGATATGGGTCTATTTTCAATCTTCTACAGGTTGATATCCAGTTGTGCCAGCACCATTTGTTGAAGATGCTTTCTTTCCTCCATTGTATACTTTTAGCTCCTTTATCGAAAATGAGGTGATCATAGGTTTGTGGGTTAAAATTTGGGTCTTCTAT
>JABTXL010002417.1:2316455-2331923 GCA_025134845.1 Neodon shergylaensis
CCACTCTCGCCATATCTCTTCAATATAGTGCTTGAAGTTCTAGCAATAGCAATAAGACAACATAAGGGGATCAAGGGAATTCGTATTGGAAAGGAAGAAGTTAAGCTGTCGTTATTTGCAGATGATATGATAGTGTACATAAGTGACCCCCAAAACTCCACCAAAGAACTCCTACAGCTGATAAACACCTTTAGTAATGTGGCAGGATACAAGATCAACTCCAAAAAATCAGTCGCCCTCATATATACGAAGGATATGGAAGCAGAGATTCCATCAATTTTAAGATTCAATGAGAGAATTAAAAATAAACAATGTCTAGTTAGTATCTTTTGCTTTGAAGAACAAAAAAGTTTAGTAATTAGCCTCTTTCTTTTTGAACAAGTTTACATAGCTAGATTTTTATCCTCCTGAACAAATGTAATCATCAGCTTTACCTTTACAAACATGGTTTATTAACCAGTCTTTATCTTTATGAAAGGATCTACTAATTAGGCATTATCTACATGAACAAATTTTGCTTACTGATTATTAACTTCCTGCTCTATATTGCCACTTCTCTGAAAATTTACTTGTTGCTTTGTTGTTATTAATGTTACTAAACAGACTAGACCTCTGTCATTCCTTGGGAACTCTTTCTTTCCTAGATTATACACAGACACATACACACACATATGTGTGTGTCTGTGTGTACATGAATAAGCATATTACTATGCCTGTGTATATTTTGTTCCATAATCTCTGTATTGTTCAGAAATTGGTCTAGCTACAAACCCCTAGAGTAAAAATGTAAGCCATTTTATGAGATACAAGTATCTTCACATTTTAGGCAGTAAAAAATTTTCCTCAAATTTGAAATTTGGCTTATAAACAAAATTGATTTGACTATAAGTGTAAGAAATTCTGAGTCTTTGACTGAGTGGTAGTTCCTTTATTAATAAGCTAAATAAATTATATGGCACATGTATTTTATATTTGTGTGAGTCATGGTCTTTAAAGAGTTGAAAAATAAAACTTGAAGCATGGTTATTAAAACCCAGAGACAGATATTGGGGTTCAACCTGAAGACCAGGAAAGCAAAGCAGCCAGGCATTGGTTCTTACCTTGACCTCAGTCTGAAATGGTGATCCTGCCTCCAGGAAACCTCAAAATGAGACTATGTATGACAGCTGTCTCATCCCATATTATATCCCTCTCTAGAGCTGGCTTTAAAGACATTCATAGCTACTGCCCAGTTTCTATTGCAAACTAGTGTGGCTACTGGGATTAAAGGTATGTGCTATTGTGGTTATTGGAATTAAAGTTATATGTCATCGATGCCTGGTCTGTAAGCTTACCAGTATGGTTGTTTTACTTTTCTGATCCCCAGGCAAGCTTTATTTATTAAAATACAAATAAAATGCCACTACATTTTCCCTTTTTATCTAAAATAAAAAAGAAAACTATAACTAATATAAGAAAAACTGTATACAATAAATACAAAAACTATTTACAATATATAAGGAAATAAATGCATCAATAATGTCTAGTCCATTTGTATTTGACAAATTCAGAGAAATACTCCATATCTATCCTATCTTTCTGTGTCGGGTAAACCAGGAAAATTATAGTTATATAGTCATCAATTTCCTCAGAATCCCAAGAAGGAGATAATAGTAACCGAGTGAGCAGGAAATGCGAGCAAGTGACGTCCAAAAAATATGAGTAATGACAGAAATAGCTGATTGGCTAGACAGTCACCCAAAGTTCCTCTGCAACATTGGGGCATCCATCTTTTTCTCACAAACCTAGCATATATGACAGACTTTTCTGTGAAGAATGATATTCTGAAGGACTGTCCCTCCTTCTTTTCTCAATTTTTGGCAGTCTCTTTCTTTTGTGTCCTACTTGTCAAGCCTTCATCCAACAATTCATGTGAACAGAGGCAGAGTCTCACAGCCAAACAATAAGCCAAGCTTAGGGAATCACAAAAAGAGTGGGAGAAGGAATTATAAAAGGCAGAGTGATCAAGGATCCACAAATACCAGCTGAGAGAATCAATTAACAATGGCTTATAGGGGCTCATGGAAACTGAAGCAAAAATCAGGGAGCTGACCTATATCCTGTGTGTTTTTGCTATTGTTGTACTTGGGTGTCCTAGAGGATCTTCTAACAGTGGGAATGGGAACTGTTTCTCACTTTTTTGCCTGCCTAATTGTTTGCCTTGTCCAGCCTTGATATGAGCATATATGCCTAGTCTTATTATAACATCTTATGCCACATTTTGTTGATATCCCTGGGAGGTTTTCTATTTTCTCTGCAGGGAAATGGAAAAGGTGTAGATCTGGAGGACAGGGCATGTTGGGGTGTGAGAAGGATTGGGAGGAGGGGAAGAAAGAGAAGCTACAAACAAGATGTAATATATGAGAGAAGATTAAATAAAAAAGAAAAACAAAAAGAAAAAAGTCTAAATATTAGGGTTCAAATTATATTCCATCATTTATTTCACCAAACCTTAAATAATCATTTAATTTACTATATTGTTGTTATCTTCTTCAATAAAATGGTGAAGAAAATCTATACCTGTGCCACCCTGTCGTCCTTATAGAATTAATCTGAGTATAATGATAGTGAATATGAAATTACAGTGATTTAAACTAGATTTCTATCAAGTGTCAGGGATTGTAATCATTCTACTTGGTGAAGAGAAGTGGACCATAGTTTATTAATGATGAAACTACAACAGACTGATTAGTTTTTATTTGGATATCTTCTCTGAGTCACTGTATTTTTCCATAAAGATCAGAACATGCTGGCCTTAAAGAAGAGGAAACTGGGAGCAATGTGATTGTATGTTATCAACAAGATAATAAGTTCAATAAAGCATCCATTAGAGTAGGGCCTGCAAGGCAAGTGGGTTTCCTTTGTAAATAATCCCTGAAAGCCTCCAGTACAACTGATCCCTTCTGCACTGCTCTGGTCCACAGCAAGCTCTGATGGAAGAGCCAATTATGAAGGAATGGAAACTAAGATACTGAACTCAGAGCTCTCACATATAATTTTCAAATTAAAAAAAAAAGCTTACTTTATCTTCCATTTTTCTTCAACTTAACAGCTTGGAGCTGCTAAATTTAGTGAGACATTCTCAGAGAACTGAACTCTTTGTGCCAGAAGAAACTTGAAAACTCATAATAGCTAGCCTCTCTCACCTGCATCCTCTTCCTTTGTTTGAGATGTTGTTCTAATTGAAAACATTTATATAATTCCATTAAATATATATGGTTTATTTTAGATTCAAATGGAATTACTGTGTGGCAAAAATATTAGATCCTAAACCCTAGACAGTGTTATGCAGGGACACAATTAGAATATTGACCTATCAGTCAAAGAGAGAAAACTCTTCCAATAAAAGTCTTCTATTGAAAACCTATATAATCTCTAATTGTATTCTATTTATCCAAAACCAGTCAACTTCTATGAGGATTGAATCATGAAAAGGGAACTATGGAGATGGGATTGAAAAAGAGAAGTAATTTAATTTAAAAATAGAATAATATTAGTCCAACACCTGATCCAAAGAACTAACTTTGGAAAACTATTAGGAAAATGTCTCTGAGAAATCATAATTTCTTAGAGAATTAATCCCCTGCATTAAAACAGAAGTGTCCTCCAAGTGGATATGGCTTTTAAGTTCAAGTCTTGAACATGGAATGTTGTTGTTGTTGTTTGCAGCAATGAACTCCGAGTATGATAAGGCAGAGTAATTCTCTACCAGAGTCATTACTAAAGGGATATGTACTACCTCAGGTGTGAGAAGAGACCAAAGCTTAGAGAACTCTCCAAGTACTAAATGACTCACTGAAACTTCTTGTACATCTGTCTCTTGACTGCTAATTTATCAACTCTAAATTAACCTTTGTATTACATGACTTTGTGCATAAACCAAACTGCTATATGGAATAAAAAATAAAGCTGCATTTAGGGAGCCTCTTTACAGTACAGTTAAAGAGTTGTTATGTATCGATTTCAAAGAACCAGGTGGAGAGAGCGGAAGGTCAAATTTGAGAGAAAGAATACATCCCTATATTCACCATCCAGGTTTGAAATTGTGAATCAAAAGACTGGAAAAGTGGGTAAGGCTCAGAAGTAGAATCAGAAGTGTGATCTTCATCCTCATTATGACCATCTTCTTCAACTGTATGAAACCACATTTTCCTCAGTGTTCCTTTATTTCCTAATGGTATTATTATTTCGATTAACATACTGAAAAATATTAAATACAAAGCCAAACTCTCTGTACTGGCCTCAATGTTGTGAACTTTCTCCTAATGCCCTTCCTTTCTATATCAAATTTTGATCCCTAGTACCCACATTGATCCCACATATTAAATACTTTGCTAGTACCTCAATAAACATGCTTTTATAATAGGACATGTGTATGAATAATGACCTTTAATTAGGTTCACTTGTTCTCTTGGCTAAACCTAAGTTCCTTGATGAACATTTCAATCTACTCATTTCTACTGTGGAGTGTCCTTAATCACTCCACTCAAAACTAGCTCTGATATAATATTCCTTTTTTTTTCAGATTGGACTATCTATGCAAGCCTTCCAAAGATCTTGTGAAATTAATGATGCTGAAACAGTAGACTTGAGTCAACTTGTGCTTTTTGAAGTCTGCTAGCTAGTGTTGATAATGTGGATGCATGGACCATACTTCCAACAGTGGACTCTACAGAAGTTCATTTGTGTGGTGTCCATGGATATTTACTGATTTCAACAGTTGTGTATGAAGAATAAGGGTTGACTTAATTGAAATAGTATAATAAATGAACTAAATAATCATATATAAAAAGTTGATCCATATTAATTATTTCCCTTTACCCTGAATATAAACTTATTACATCCAGGAAATATTATTGTATAATTTTATATCTCTAAAAATAAATTGTGAAGAGATTCTATATATGAGAAACCTGTATAGTTTTGCTGCATAAATAAAATAGGAGATTGGATGGGTAAAGGTTTTGTTGGTAATAAAGATGACAAAGTTAGAGAGATGATTCTGACACCTCTCCTCAACCCTATGATCTGTCTTCTGAAAGAAGCTTCAGATTTTTTTGATAGACACTATTAAAATAAATCTCAAGTACTAAAGTAACACAGAGAAAAAGATAATATATTAAAATGAAAGAAAAAATGTGATTAAGACTTCAATGTTCTGGCATCTGTTACTAACTGTTCTTACTTCCTGTATGATTAGCACAGCATTACTTAACCTCTCAAGACCTCCTTTCCTCATCTGCTAAATGATGAGTTTGGACTACATTAGGTTTCATCCAGCTCAAACCATCACCGAGCCTCCAATGCCTCTTTTTGTGGGGACAGGAAGGAAAGGAAGAGAGTCAGGGCAGAGTGCACTGCACTGCTCCACTCAGTCTCTTTCATCCTTGCAAGAGGTAAAAGGGCATCCTGTGCTCCGGGCAACAAGGCAGCTGCAATTGCTAGGCTCTTATTGGACTTAATCTGTCACAGCTGCCTGTAAACTGCAACTGAGTGGTGGGTGATGGGCCTGTTTGAATGAGCTCCATCAGCGATCAATTTACTATCCTCTAGCTATTCAAGATTGCACCTCATTTACTCAAAGAATAAACTGTTGCAAGACAAAAATCTCATCTGTGGTGACTGAAGTAGGTCATGCTTCCACTGTTACTCAAGAAGCAGGTATTGTTGGGTTCCATGTCCCTGCAAGGACTGCAATAAAGGAGAGGGTGTGGTTAAATCACAGTATTTAAAGCTCGGGAAATAATTTAACGATAACCATTGAATTTGGTTGGGATACATACACTAGATACAGGTCAAACTAAAGAATTTGATTCACAGTCAAATGCGGTCAGATTTTTCTTTGGGCCACCAGCTCACACATAATGCAAGGAGACTTATTATTAATTATAAAAGCTTGACCTTTGCTTAGGCTTGTCCCACTAGTTGCTCTTATAAGTTAAATTATCCTGCTTTTATTTATCTACATTTTGCCCTGTGGCTTTTTACTTTTTTTTTTTTCTGTATTTCTGACTCCCTCCAGGTCTCATTGGAGTCTCCCTGTGCTTTGATTATGTCCTCTTTTTTTCTGTCTGTACCTGGAAGTCCTGCCTATACCTCATGTCTTGCTATGGGTAATTCAGCTTTTTATTACACCAAACCCAGCAATACAATCATACAGTGTACAAATATTCCACAATAGCTAAATGATTTCTAAGTATTATTACTAAATGCTACCATTTAGTAATCCACATACTGAAGAAGTGATCATCATTTTTATCATTAAGGCATGTGAAAGTGATAGACTATTTAATGCAGTGCTATGTACATAAAGTATTTATTGAATAGGTGAATGTGCTTATTCAACAAATATTTACAATGATCATTGCATGCACATACCTTTGTTCACTATCATTTTTTTACCAAATCACCCTAAAACTCACATTTTAACCATCCTATTATCCTTCTAATTTGTGGGTTTAATGGATTCAGTAGGTTGTTTTCCCGTTAATAGAGTATAATCATTTAGATGCTTGCCAAGCCTGGACTATGTGAGATAATTCACTCCCATGGTGCTGCTGCTAACTCTCTGGGAGCTGAACTAGGGCTGTCAACCAAATTGTCTCTGTTCTGCAGGATGTGGTCGCCATGTGAGCTGGGCTTCTAATAATATAATGAATCACTCACAGAGGAAGAAAACATGGCTTTTCAGTCATCATAATCTTTAGCCTCAAAGTACACAGGACATTTCCGCTATTATTTATGGGTAAACTTCAATGGAGTTATAACCCTGACTGACTAGAATGAGAAAGAAAATGGTGTGAACATACTATAAAGAGAGGAAAGATGGTTTGAGTAGCTGCAGAGGTTAGATCAATTTTTTCTTACTAATCTCGGATATTTTATTAAATTTATACAGCATACTAGAATGAAATACACAATGACATACACTCACTAGCATGGTTGAATTAAAGATAATGACAGTAACAAGTATTGATGAAATTGTGAAGCAATTAGCATTTTCATACATGCTGATGCGAATGTAAAATGGCACAATATCCTTAGAAAACTGCTTGACAGACTCTTAGAAATTCAAATGAAAGAGACAAATAATCTATAGTGACGCAAAGTCAACCAGTATCTGCATGGTGCCACGGGGGATGAAGGAGGGTGATTGACAAGAAAGGGCACAGCAGAAGGTTCTAAAGTGAGGAAAATATTTCTTGCCTTGATTATGATGATCATACCCCAGATGTATCAGTTTTTAAGAATCATCAAATTGTTCACCAATATTGGTGCCTTTTACAATATGTAAATTATAACTCAATAAAAATGACAAAAAATAAATATCCATATGTACACTTTTGGATGTCCAGAGTTTTCAGTGTCACCAATGGTTATAGGGAAGTGGAGGTCACCTTTCTCATGCGTCACCTGGGCTTTATTAAATTCACCCTATACTTTACTGTTTTTAATAGTATACTCAGGATCTCGGCGCTAGGAGAGCCAGCGAGGGGTGAGTTGCTGATCCCGTGGCTTCAGCCCGGGACTGGGAACTCGGAAGTTCCTCAACCCCCTATCCTTCCTGGGCTCTCTGCAGGGCCTCTACTCCCTGCATACTGCCTCTTTCTTCCTATCCCACCCAGCTTGCATCCAGAACCCTCCCTTCTTCGGCCCCTCTGCCCTCTGTGAACACACAACATCTCCCAGCTGAGCCTGTCTGGGCGCTGGGACCAAAACCGCAGGGCACCCAGGTGGGCGGGAGTTCCCTTTGTTTCAATAGCCTGCCTGCATCAAAGAAGGTAGGCACTCTGTTTTCGAGCTACCCAACCAGCACGGAGACCTGATCTCAGCGACAGGACAGCCAACACTGGGCACGGAGACCTGATCTTGGCGCCAGGAGAGCCAGCATTAGGGAGAGCCATCATTGGGCACGGAGATCTGATCTCGGCACCAGGAGAGCTATCACTGGGGAGAGCCATCACTGGGAAGATACATCAGTAGGCAAGAAGACCTGATCCTGTAAAAGAAGATCCATAGGGGAGCATTCGGAGGAAGAGATGGGCAGGCGCCAATGCAAGAATTCACCCAACAATCTGAAAAGCAACATGAATCCACCAGAAACCAGCAACCTCACAACAGGAGGACATGAACACCTTAACCAAGAAGAAGTAGAAAAAATCGACTTTATGAAAGTGATTGATGCCCTTAAACAGCATGTAAAGAACACCCTTATAGAAATGGATGAGAAATATAACAGAAAGTTTGAAGAATTGAATAAATCAGTGAATGACACCCTAGAAAACCAAGGAAAAACAATCAAACAGATAATGGAAACAGTTCAAGACTTGAAAACTGAATTGGAGGCAAAGAAGAAAACACAAACAGAGGTTCGGCTGGGCATGGAAAATTTAAGTAAACAAACAGGGACTACAGAAACAAGCATAACCAACAGAATACAAGAGATAGAAGAAAGAATCTCAGATTCTGAAGATACCATAGAGAAAATAAACACACTGATCAAAGAAAACAGCAAGTCCAACAAACTTTCATCACAAAACATTCAGGAAATCTGGGACACAATAAAAAGACCAAACCTAAGAATAATAGGCGTAGAAGAAGGGGAAGAAGTGCAGCTCAACGGTCCAGAAAATATATTTAATAAAATTATAGAAGAAAACTTTCCCAACCTAAAGAAAGATATACCTATGAAGGTTCAAGAAGCATACAGAACACCAAATAGGCTGGATAAAAAAAAAACATCCCCTCGCCATATAATAATCAAAACACTAAGCATACAGAATAAAGAAAGAATATTAAGAGCTGCAAAGGAAAAAGGCCAAGTTACTTATAAAGGAAAACCTATCAGACTTACACCTGACTTCTCCATGGAAACCATGAAAGCCAGAAGGTCCTGGATAGATGTATTGCAGAAACTAAGAAATTACGGATGCAAGCCCAGACTACTATACCCAGCCAAGCTTTCATTCACTATAAATGGAGAAAATAAAACTTTCCAGGATAAAAACAAATTTAAACAATACGTAGCCACAAATCCAGCCTTACAGAAAGTAATAGAAGGAAAAGCACTAACCAAGGAGTCCAGCAATGACCACAATAACTCAGACACCTAGAGACCTTTCACCAACACAACTCAAGGAAGGGAAACACACAAACTCTACGACTAAAAAAATGACTGGAGTTAACAACCACTGGTCATTAATATCACTTAATATCAATGGACTCAACTCACCTATAAAAAGGCACAGGCTAAAAGATTGGATAAGAAAACAGGATCCAACATTCTGCTGTTTACAAGAAACACACCTCAACCACAAAGACAGGCACCTACTGAGAGTAAAGGGCTGGGAAAAGGCTTATCAAGCAAATGGACCTAAGAAACAAGCAGGTGTGGCCATACTAATCTCTAACAAAGTGGACTTCAAACTTAAATCAATCAAAAGAGATGGAGAGGGGCATTTTATACTCATAACAGGGACAGTTCATCAGGATGAAGTCTCAATTCTGAATATCTATGCCCCTAATATAAAAGCACCCACATACATAAAAGAGACATTGCTAAAACTCAAGGCAGCCATCAAACCACACTCACTAAGAGTAGGAGACTTCAACACTCCTCTCTCACCAATGGACAGGTCAATCAGACAGAAACCTAACAGAGAAACAAGAGAATTAATGGAGGTAATGAAGCAAATGGACTTAACAGACATCTATAGAACATTTCACCCAAAGAGGAAAGAATATACCTTCTTCTCTGCAGCTCATGGAACCTTCTCGAAAATTGACCACATAGTTGGTAACAAAGCAAACATCCACAATTACAAAAAAATATTAGTAACCACCTGTGTCTTATCAGATCACCATGAACTAAAGTTAGAATTCAACAACAAGGCTACTTCCAGAAAGCCTACAAATGCATGGAAACTGAACAGTCAACTACTGAACCACACCTGGATTAAGGAAGAAATAAAGAAAGAAATTAAAGTCTTCCTGGAATTCAATGAAAATAAAGAAACAACATATTCAAACTTATGGGACACAATGAAAGCAGTCCTAAGAGGAAAGTTCTTAGCACTAAGTGCCCACTTAAAGAAAACAGAGAAAGCACACATTGGAGACTTAACAGCCCACCTGAAAGCTCTAGAAAAAAAAGAAGCAGACTCACCTAGGAGGAGTAGAAGACTGGAAATAATCAAACTGAGGTCTGAAATCAACAAAATAGAAACACAGAAAACAATCCAAAGAATCAATGAAACAAAAAGCTGGTTCCTGGAGAAAATCAACAAGATTGATAAACCTCTATCCAAACTAATTAAATGGCAGAGAGAGAATATGCAAATTAATAAGATCAGAAATGAAAAGGGGGACATAACCACAGACACAGAGGAAATTCAGAGAATCATTAGATCTTACTACAAAAGCCTGTATGCCACAAAACTGGAAAATGTAAAAGAAATGGACACTTTTTTAGATAAATACCATTTACCAAAGTTAACCCAGGACCAGCTGAACAATCTAAATAGACCTGTTAGTCGTTAAGAATTACAATTTGTTATCAAAAACCTCCCTACCAAAAAGAGCCCAGGTCCAGATGGCTTCAATGCGGAATTCTACCAGAACTTCCAAGAAGACCTAATACCTATACTCCTTAATGTATTTCACAATATAGAAACAGAAGAGTCATTACCAAACTCCTTTTATGAAGCTACAGTTACTCTGATACCAAAACCACACAAAGACTCTACCAGGAAAGAGAATTACAGGCCAGTCTCACTCATGAACATTGACGCAAAAATCCTCAACAAAATACTGGCAAACCGAATCCAAGAACACATTAGAAAAATTATCCATTATGATCAAGTAGGCTTTATCCCAGAGATGCAGGGCTGGTTCAACATACGAAAATCTATCAATGCAATTCATCATATAAATAAACTGAAAGAAAAAAACCATATGATCATTTCATTAGATGCTGAAAAAGCATTTGACAAAATTCAACATCCCTTTATGATAAAAGTCATGGAGAGATTAGGGATACAAGGGTCATACCTAAATATAATAAAAGCTATATACAGCAAGCCGACAGCTAACATCAAATTAAACGGAGAGAAACTCAAAGCCATCCCACTAAACTCAGGAACACGACAAGGCTGTCCACTCTCCCATATCTCTTCAATATAGTGCTTGAAGTTCTAGCAATAGCAATAAGACAACATCAGGGGATCAAGGGGATTCGAATTGGAAAAGAAGAAGTTAAACTTTCGTTATTTGCAGATGATATGATAGTGTACATAAGCGACCCCCAAAACTCCACCAAAGAACTCCTACAACTGATAAACACCTTTAGTAATGTGGCAGGATACAAGATCAACTCCAAAAAATCAGTCGCCCTCTTATACACAAAGGATATGGAAGCAGAGAGGGAAATCAGAGAAGCTTCACCTTTCACGATAGCCACAAACAGCATAAAATATCTTGGGGTAACTCTAACCAAGGAAGTGAAAGACCTATATGACAAGAACTTTAAGGCATTGAAGAAAGAAATTGAAGAGGATACCAGAAAATGGAAGGACGTCCCTTGCTCTTGGTTTGGGAGGATCAACATAGTAAAAATGGCAATTCTACCAAAGGCAATTTATAGATTCAATGCAATCCCCATCAAGATCCCAGCAAAATTCTTCACAGATCTTGAAAGAACAATAATCAATTTTATATGGAAAAACAAAAAACCCAGGATAGCCAAAACAATCCTATACAATAAAGGATCTTCTGGAGGCATTACCATCCCTGACTTCAAACTCTATTACAGAGCTACAGTAATGAAAACAGTGTGGTACTGGCATAAAAACAGAGAAGTTGATCAATGGAATCGCATAGAAGACCCAAATTTTAACCCACAAACCTATGATCACCTCATTTTCGATAAAGGAGCTAAAAGTATACAATGGAGGAAAGAAAGCATCTTCAACAAATGGTGCTGGCACAACTGGATATCAACCTGTAGAAGAATGAAAATAGACCCATATCTATCACCTTGCACAAAACTCAAGTCCAAATGGATCAAAGACCTCAATATTAGTCAGAACACACTGAACCTGATAGAAGAGAAAGTGGGAAGCACCCTACAACAAATGGGCACAGGAGATCGCTTTCTATGTATAACCCCAGCAGCACAGACATTAAGGGCAGCATTGAATAAATGGGACCTACTAAAACTGAGAAGCTTCTGTAAAGCAAAGGGCACTGTCACTAAGACAAAAAGGCAACCTACTGACTGGGAGAAGATCTTCACCAACGCTGAAACAGACAAAGGTCTGATCTCCAAAATTTATAGAGAACTCAAGAAACTAGACTTCAAAATGCTAATTAACCCAATTAAAAAATGGGGCACTGAACTGAACAGAGAATTCTCAACAGAAGAAGTTCAAATGGCCAAAAGACACTTAAGGTCATGCTCAACCTCCTTAGCGATTAGGGAGATGCAAAGCAAAACAACTTTGAGATATCATCTTACACCTGTCAGAATGGCTAAAATCAAAAACACCAATGATATCCTTTGCTGGAGAGGCTGTGGAGGAAGGGGTACCCTCATCCATTGCTGGTGGGAATGTAATCTTGTGCAACCACTTTGGAAATCAGTGTTTCGGTTTCTCAGGAAATTCGGGATCAACCTACCCCTGGACCCAGCAATACCACTCTTGGGAATATACCCAAGAGATGCCCTATCACATGACAAAAGCATAGTTCAACTATGTTCATAGCAGTATTATTTGTAATAGCCAGAACCTGGAAACAACCTAGATGCCCTTCAATGGAAGAATGGATGAAGAAAGTGTGGAATATATACACATTGGAGTACTATGCTGCGGTAAAAAACAATGACTTCTCGAATTTTGCATGCAAATGGATGGAAATAGAAAACACTATCCTGAGTGAGGTAACCCAGACCCAAAAAGATGAACATGGGATGTACTCACTCATAATTGGTTTCTAGCCATAAATAATGGTCACGGAGTATATATTTGGTGAACCTAAAGAAGCTAAATAAGAAGGCGAACTCAAGGAAATACATATAATTATCCTCTTGGCTATGGGAAGTAGACAAAATTGCCGGGTAGAAGATTTGGGATCTTGGGGGTGGGGTGGGATGGGATTATCGGGGGATGGGGAGAGAAAAGGGAGAAGGGGAGGATGAGGGAAACTTGGGGAAACAGGTTGATTGGGATAAAGGAAGGTTGGATAGGGGAGCACGGAAGCACAATTCTTAGTTAAGGGAGCCACCTTAGGGTTGGCAAGAGTCTTGAAACTAGAGTGGCTCCCAGGAACCCAAGGCGAGGTCCCCAGTTAGTTCCTTGGGCAGCTGAGGATAGGGAACCCGAAATGACCCTATCCGATAGCAATGCTGACGAATATCTTGCATATCACCATAGAACCTTCATCTGGGGATGGATGGAGATAGTCACAGAGACCCACACTGGAGCACCGGACTGAGCTCCCAAGTTCCCATCGAGGAGTGGAAGGAGGGAGAGCGTGAGCGAGGAAGTCAGGACCACGAGGGGAGCACCCAACCACTGAGACAGTGTGGCTGATCTATTGGGAGCTCACCAAGGCCAGATGGAATGAGACGGAAGAATCATGGGATAAAACCGGACTCTCTGATCATGGCGAACAATGGGGGCTGATGAGAAGCCAAGGACAATGGCCCTGGGTTTTGATCCTACTTCAAGCTCTGGCTTTGTGGGAGCCTGGCCAGTTTGGATGTTCACCTTCCTAGACATGGACGGAGGGGGGAGCACCTTGGACTTTCCACAGGGCAGGGAACCCTGACTGCTCCTTGGACTGGAGAGGGAGGGGGAGAGGAGTGGGGGGAGGGGGAGAAGGGTGGAAGGAGGGAGAGGGAAATGGGAGGCGGGGAGGCGGGGGAAACGTTGTTTTTTTTTTTCTCAATAAAAAATTAATAAAAAAAATAGACTTGAAAAAAAAATAATGATAAGTAATTTCACACACACACACACAAATCTTTTCCTTCTACATAAATGGTTCTGTCAATGCATACTAAATATTATTATGGCTTGGTGTGTTGGCATTTGTGTGTACATGTACATTTGTACTCATACTAATATGAATATCATCTAATATAGTACATTTCTAATTATAAAGCATTCCCAATGATGGTTTTTTGAAACCTAAAACAAGGAAACAATCAGAGAACATAAAGACACTCCTGTGAATAAAATTATAAAATTGCAAAAAATTATTTTGCATGGAGAAGGAAAGATTGCCAGATGATTGCAAATACAGATTCAGGGGTTGTGGAACAGATTCAGG
The DNA here is from genome assembly GCA_025134845.1 of Neodon shergylaensis. Classification (NCBI taxonomy): domain Eukaryota; kingdom Metazoa; phylum Chordata; class Mammalia; order Rodentia; family Cricetidae; genus Neodon; species Neodon shergylaensis. The sequence continues at coordinate 2,330,823 of JABTXL010002417.1, forward strand.
TTTGTAAATGCAATAATAGTTGTTATCATAAGAGGGACCACATGGAGAAAAAGTCAGAGGTAATGAAAATATTCCAAACCTCCTGGAGTTAATTGTGATAAAACAAGCACATCTTTGAATTCTGCCATTGTATGCATGTACTTCTTTCTTTTTTCATATTAAACAGTTCTATTTTCCTGTCTTCCCTCTTCATTGGCAAATTGTGTTGTTTGTATGTTTGGCAGTCTCTAAAATGTGTAGGTACGGTTATTATTGTATTGAATTTTGCTATTCCATCACTGTCATTTCTTCTGCTCTGTGGCCCCTTTGCAGGTTGAGAACTTTTATTTATTGGTGATGTAATATTGGAATGAGAGTGTCAGTCTTCTTCTGTATTAGATCAGGAATAATTGAAGTACAAGTAATACTTCCTTTCCAGGAGAATTACCATTTTGGAGATAAAACATGTGCAGGTAACTGGATGTGTGAAAGAAGGTCATTTATTAGAAATTTGTGGATGGTATTGAAATATGATAAGCTTGGGTGTTTTGTTATATTTTAATAAATATCCTACCTGTGATACTCTAGAAACAAAAACTCAGCAAAGAAATACTCAGTGTTTAGAGTTTAACCACAGTTCAAGATATGATGTATTTATAGATAACCTGCCATGCCTCAAACCTATCAGGAAAATGTCTGTTACGGTACTGGTGCTTTGTAGTAATAAAGTTAAACACAGCATATATAAATCAGTATGGAGCAATGGTAGAGACTGAGTATACTATTTTTTTTAACAGTTTTTATTTTTGTTTGTTTGGTTGGTTGGTTGGTCAGTTGGTTGGTTGGTTGGTTGGTTTGGTTTGACTTGCTTTTCAATGATAAACCACAGATCCTACATGGTCAATCCTAAATACAAGTGAATAGAGACAGCACTAACAGGACTCAGTGACAGAGAGGTCATGAATTTAAAGGGATTTGTTATAGAAGACACAGGAGCACTTGAAATGGGCACAAGGCAAACACAGTGTACTTAAGTATGAAATCCTAAGATTAAAACATAAACAAATGATCTTGGTGCACTTCTAAGTTGCAATAAGAGCTTCACCAATGATCACATTGAGG
>JABTXL010002417.1:2336923-2349263 GCA_025134845.1 Neodon shergylaensis
GTGGGGGTGCTGGGCTCCCTTACTGTGGACCTTGAGTCCTGCCCAGCAGGCAGGCACTCACTGCTCTGCCTGGGTAGCCTTAGTGCAGGAGCTCAAAACTGTTGTGGGGCACCAATCCTAGCTTACAGCAGGGCAGGGTTGGGGGAAGGGTGCTGGGGGGCTGAGTAGTGAGTAAGAAAGAAGGCCCTGCAGAAGGAGCAGGGGGAGGGGGGGTTGTGCTCTCCCCTGGGACAGACTGCCCCTGGATCACACACACTCACCGTCCAGAAGGCCGCAGCTCCAGGGACAAAAGGAAGTTACTTATCATTATTAATTCAACATATAGTTGAATGTAATTCAACAAGCTGTACAAGTATGTACAAACTGATAATCTCATACATTTTTAAAGGCAATTAATTTACATGTGAAAATTTAGAATTTTGTCCTTTTTTCAGTAATTTCACTTAAAAATTTATCCTTATTTTCTAGAAATATAAAAGAACACATACGTTTACTCATTGAAACATTGCAAAGTTAAATTATTACAAACAACAAACTCAAACTCCATTTACATGGTGACTAGGTTAAATCTTCTGTTCAACATGTACAGTGCTAAGACAGAGCTGCAAAGAGAAAACAGAGATCTCAGAAAAGAGATTTTCAGGATATATTGTTAATAGAAAAAAGACAAGGCCAAAACCCACTACTGAAGCCTCATGTTGTAAAATAAAAAAATAGGAAAGCATGCATAGTTCTTTTCCATTCCATATTTAAGACAGCAAAGTGCAGTGGTTCATAGAACTAGTTACCCATAGAATGTACATGGTGAGGGGCTAGGACAGAAGGAAGGGTGGCCCAGATCTCAGTACCTGAGTAGAGGCTGGTGCACATCAGGCATAAGTAGATAGATTTCCTATGATTAGTTCTCTGTGCAATTTAATTCTTGATACCATATTAATTTGTTTTTAACAAAACATAAATGAACAAAGATAGGATGCAAACTGTATTACCAAAGAAACAAATGGCTATTGCATTTCAAACAAATAATATAACCACACTGGAGATAAAAAAATAATGATTCCAACCAACTTTTGGATAATTAGTTTAAGATGACCAGTAAGATTTATTCTGAAAGAAAGAATATGAGCCATGAACAAAATCATGACATACTTTCAAATTGAACAAACATAAGTTTCTTGAAGTGAGCCTCTTCCTCATTCTGTGTGCCTCTGCATTTCTTTTTTACTAAAATAGATCAATGGTCATCATTAAGTCATTGGCTATAGGCAAGAAGATGCATGGAATGATTAATATAAGCTGTTTATGGTGTCTCCGGCAAAAAAGGTATAGGAAATTTCCATCTAAATATTATGGGAAGCAAAGGAACACAGACAGTTGCTCAAAAAATTAAAAATAATACTTCTTAAGGAAAATGAGGAAAGACCTTCACAGATAATAAGGATAGAGATCAACATGTACCCTGGCTAAGTTTGTTTCTCTGTTCCTTGGATAGATCACTGAACAAAAGCAACTTGTGGAAGAAATTGTTTAATTGCTCCTAGGCTATAAAGCATTGTCAAGCAAGCCTAGGTAGATGTTTAAAGTAGGAATCTAAAGGCAGCATAAACTGAAGCAAAGATGATTGAGGAACAAAAATTCATTGGGTTATTTCTACAGGCATGCATGTGGTCATATTCCTTTTGTCTACAATCCAGTGACATCTGCCTGGGAATGTCACTGCCAAAAATGGGCTGGGGACTCCTACATCAATTGCCAATCAAGCAAAAGCCCCCATGCACATGCTCACAAGACATTATGGCAGAGATGTTTTCTGAAATCAGATTATCTCCTTTCAGGTATGTTTAAGTTTGTAGCTAGATGACAATGGAAGTGATAAAATTTACTCTGAAATGTACATACCCTGGTGGGAAGAGACAGAGAAAGTGTGGCCCACAACTAACATACACTATTGTGTGTAGGCATCAGAACTGCCTTTTTGGAGGTTCTAATATTGAGTTTCAGTAATGCCCACTAATTATACTAAACATAAAATGAAGTCAAAAAATGGATTATCAGGGTCCAGACAGTGATTGGAAACATTATCAGAAAATTCATGGAAGGAGTGACTTGTTTTATCACTTTCAGATGTATTATAGTACTACAATAAGCCAAGAGTCCCAAATCTTAGTGATTTTGAGGATAAACTGTATACTCATCACATTGTAAAATACTGGAGCTTCAGCAGATAAATTCAATATGAAAGTTTCAGTCTCTGAAGGGTGATTACAAATAAACTACTAAGAAGAATTGGAGGTTGGTAGTTTGAGTGCATTTTGAGAATCTCCTATTATGAGAAAAAAATGGTACCACTTACCACTTGTTTATAGAAAAGAAAATGAATTCAGGTTTAAGCAGGAGCCCTATTATGGGACTAGCTAATATAACCTCTTCTTGTAGTTATCTTATCTAGTGGGGAAAAAAGACATGTATATTTATATAGCCTATGCAATTTAAGTATTATATCAAGCTTATAAGGAAGCCCTGGAGGATTAGTGAGATAATATGCTTACTGAATCCAAGTTAACGGAAGGGATAGGAATCTTACTGACTTTGGACATCAAAATATTCACCATTATCCTGACTTTTCTCAGGGTATAAAAAGAAAACCAAAATTGATAACAGCTCAAATATTAGGAATTGGGGACTAGACAGTTTAGTAGATATCTATTAGTTGAGACCAGCCTTGGTCTTGAGAAAAATATAGAGTGGGGATTGTGATAAAGAATATCTAGGAAAAGTGTTGAACAATATGGAAAGTAATGTACAGCAAAATAGTACTTGAAACATTGGAGTTGGGGTAGGCTATAGCCATTTTCAGGGAAATGATATATCTATCATAAACCTCAGATTATGACAGTATCAGAGAACTCATGAGTTGGATATGGTGTGTTGTCAGTCTCAAAGTTTTCTTTTTATATATAAAAGTGCCAATTTTGTGCCTCAAAAAGGAAATGGTGAGAAAAGAGAAACACATGTGCTTGACGTGTTTCAGAGGACAAGGAATTAAAAGGCTAATGGCATATATATTTATAGTTTTAGATACATGAGAAATTGAGGCAGGCAAGAGCTTGATTATCAGAGTTGATTGAAACTATCCTGAGTCACATACAAAAAAAAAGTAAAATATCTTTCTCTGTGGTTTTCCCATCATGCTCTTGATTCCCCTCCATTGTTAAATATCATCCCGCTTGTCCCTTAAACTGAATTCCAAGAGCTCAGCCCAGTGGTTGACTATGAGTCACTGCATCTGCTTCCATCAGTTACTAGGTGTAGATTATATGATGACAATTAGGGTAGTCACTAATATGATTAAAGGGGAAGGCCATCAGACACCCTCTCCACTATTGCTAGGAGTCTTAGCTGGAGTCATCCATGTAGATTCCTGAGAATTTATCTAACATAAGGTTACTCTCTAACCCATTATTGCTCCCTCTAGTCAAGATATCTCTTAAATTGCTCTCCACCTCCATCTCTCCCCTAAAGCAGTCTTCTTGATCCTTTTTTTTAATTTTTTTTATTATTCTTTTTTAATTAAAATCCCCGCCTCCTCCCCGTTTCCCCTTTCCCTCCCCCTCCTCCCACACATCGCCACCTCCCCTCACTCCCCTCCCCCTCCCTCTCGAGACTGAAGAGCAGTCCAAATTCCTTGCCCTACGGGAAGTCCAAGATCCTCCCACTTCTATCTAGGTCCAGGAAGGTGAGCATCCAAACAGGCTAGGCTCCCACAAAGCCAGTTCATGTATTAGGATGGAAACCTAGTGCCATTGTCCTCGGCTTCTCAACAGCCTTCATTGTCCACCATGTTCAGAGAGTCTGGTTTCATCCCATGCTTATTCGGTCCCAGTCCTGCTGGCCTTGGTGAGCTCCCAATAGATCAGTTCCACTGTCACAGTGGGTGGGTGCATCCTTCGAGGTCCTGAGTTCCTTGCTCATGTTCTCCCTCCTTCTGCTTCTCATTTGGACCTTAAGAGCTCAGTCCGTTGCACCAATTTGGGCCTCTGTCTCTATCTCGATCCATCGGCAGATGAAGGTTCTAAGGTAATATGCAAGATGTTCATCAGTATGGCTATAGGATAGGGTCATTTCAGGTTCCCTCTCCTCAATATATACATATTAGAGTACTACTCAGCGGTAAAAAACAATGACATCGTGAATTTGGCATGCAAATGGATGGAAATAGAAAGCACTATCCTGAGTGAGATATCCCAGACCCAAAAAGATGAACATGGGATGTACTCACTCATAATTGGTTTCTAGCCATAAATAAAGGACATTGAGCATATAATCTGTGATCCTAGAGAAGCTAAATAAGAAGGTGAACCCAAAGAAAAACGTATAGTCATCCGCCTGGATAGGGGAAGTAGACAAGATTGCCAGGCAAAAACTGGGAACTTGGGGGTGAGGTGGCATGGGGCTAAAGAGAAATGGGGTGAGAACCGTGAGAAGAGGAGGATGGGGGGAGCTTGGGGGAATGGGATGTTTGGGATAAAGGAAGGGTGGATATGGGAGCAGAGAAATATATATCCTAATTAAGGGAGCCATCTTAGGGTTGGCAAGAGACTTGACTCTAGAGGGGCTCACAGATGTCCAGGGAGATGTCCCCAGCTAGTTCTTGATCCTTCATGTTCTCATTCCCCTCTCTCCTCACTCCCACTTCCCCTCCCAGTTTACCCAGGAGATCTTAACTATTTTTCTTCCTGGTCCCTCCGTGTGTACTTCTTATGGACTTCCTTTTTACCTAACTTCTCTGGGATTATGGATTGCTGCTTGGTTATCCTTTGCTTTACATCTACTATTCCCTTATGAGTGAGTACATACTGTTTTTGTCTTTTGAGGTCTGGATTCCCTCAAACAGGATGACTTTTTCTAGTTCCATCCATTTGCCTTCAAATTTTCATGATGTCATTGTTTTTCACTCTGAGTAATACTCAATTGTGTAAATGTACCACATTTTCTTCATCTGTTCTTCAGTTGAGGGTCATTCAGGCTGTTCCCAGGTTCTGGCTATTACAAATAATGCTGATATGAACATAGTTCAACAAATGTCCTTGTGTATGATTGTGCATCCTTTGAGAGTATATGAACAAGAGTGGTATTGCTGGGTCTTGAGGTAGATAGATTATCAATTTTCTGAGAAACCACCATACTGATTTCTAAAGTGGCTGTACAAGTTTGAACTCCCACCAGCAATGGAGGAATGTTCCCTTTACTCCACATCTTCTCCAGCATAAGCTGTCATCAATGGTTTTGATCTTAGCCATTCTGACAGGTGTAAGATGTTATCTCAGAGTTATTTTGGTTTACATTTCCCTGATAACAAAGGATGTTGAACAATTCCTTAAACATCTTTTAGCTATTTGAGTTGTTGGGCTTGATGGGGAGAACCACAGAGACAGCTGACCGGAGCTAGTGGGAGTTCATTGATAATGGACTGACAGCTGGGGAACCTGCATGGACCCAACTAGATCCTCTGAAAATGGGTGACAGTGGCTTGATCTGTTAACGGGGGGATGGCAGTGGCACCAGGACCTGTCCCAGGTGAATGAACTGGTATTTTGGAACACATTCTCTATGGTGAGATGACTTGCTTTGCCTTGAAATGGGAGGGAAGACTTGGAAGTAGATGGGGTGTCAGAAGAGTGTGAGGTTCTGGGTGGGAAAAGGAGAGGAAAGAGGAACTGGGGTTGGTATGTAAAATAAAAAGCATTTTTAATAAAAAATATGAAAAAGTAAAACAATAAAAAACATTGAGATTAGTCATAATTCCACAGGACTTGAGGATCTCCAAATTGGTTATACCTGTGCAAACTATAACACATGATTGTATTAGCTAATTTTTTTCACTGATGTAACTTAAAACCTTATCAGAAACAAGTTAAAAGAGACAGGACTCTTTTGTTCATGGTTTAGGGATATAATCCATCCGGTGAGGCAGGGAAGGGATGGTGGCAGAACGAATTTTCAGAAATCAACAGCAGCTTCCTTTCATCTCAGGATAGCAGAAAGCCAAGAGAAAGGAATACTGGAATTTATTTGTATTTCTCTTTTTCACTTTTTACCTTGACTCCAGCCTTTGAGCTGGCATCATACACATTCAAGCTGGATAATCGCCTTTCAGCTAATCTCTCTGGAATTGCCACAAACAAACACAAAAGAAGTCTATCACTAATGCAGGCATCTGTACCTTCTGACATTGCAGCAGGATGTTATTATGTGCAAAGCACAAGGCCAAGAAACCCACAATCAAGACTTCAAATTTTGCAAAAATAAAAATGCAACTTCTACTAATGCAAAAGTAACATTGAAGTTTTTTATTTTGGACTGCATGTGGCCACCACCAGGTTTGAGACGTATCTGATTGAGGATTATTATTCTCTGACTAAGAATTTTTTAATCCAATCAAGTTAGCAATTTAAATTAATTTTCACCTTTATTGTGACCATTTATTAATAAAAAGTGTACTTCAATGCTTGAAAAGTAGTCTAAGTTTAATACAACCAGAGGGTCAACATCACCCTTTTATGCTACAATATATCCAAATGTTATCTATGCAAGAAAATTCTAAGACATTTATTACTATTTATCTACCTGAAAGTGCTCAGAAGATACCATTTCATTTTAACACAAAACAGCAGTACCATTGTTATTTATGAGAAGAGATTTGAAAGCAACTCAGGCCTAATCCACCTCTTCTGATATCTTTGTAAAAACATCAGCCAGATTGAGAATGGACCCCATGTGACCTTTCTTTCATACTATTAACCCTCCATTTTTTCTTATGAATTAGAAATGCCCTTATCCTTGGCAGAGGGGAGGATATAAGTGAGTGAGAGAAACAGTGAGAGAGTGACAGGGAAAAAGAGAGACATGACATTTAGATTATCTAAATAAAACAACCAGTAAGCAAACAAATAGAAACCATGAGGTAGACTCTCACTCCAATCTAAGCCATTTAGTGTTCCCCCAGAAGCTATCTAGTGTCTAGCTAAAATTCTAAGATGTGAAAATCACTACACATAAATGTGCCCATATAGTGGCAGGAGAGATACCTCTGATGTTACTGACATCTCCCTCTATTACAAAACACATAAAATAGCCATTTCAGGTGCATTCTTCTTTTTATATAAATTGTCTCTGCTTTTAGAATTATTTATTCACTTCACAACAAACAGGAAATTCAGTCTTTAATTGTCTTTCTTCTGCTGCGTATTGAGATTTTGGACCTTAAGCACTAGTGTGAGTCATATATAGCTTAAATTTTGCTACCATAGAACTCAAATATAAAGAAAAAGCACATCTTCAATGGGATTAATAATATATTTTCCTAAAAGGTATAAGAGAAAGTGGCTTGGTATGACATGGAAATGCAAGAGAAGTTGCAGTTTGCTCTTCTAGTTAGAAGAAACTTCTCAAAGGAAAGATGGTAAGAACTGACCTCTGTCCAAAAAGTCTCAACATCCTGCCCAAGGCAACACATAGCAACACAGAGGATCACGGATCAGAAGCAGCAGGTGTTTAGTGTGATTTTTCTTCTGAGACTCCTCACTTTTCAGACTTTAAAGACATCAGTGTTCACTTACCACATTTCTCACATAGGGCACAATTCCTTTTCCATAAAGTATAATGCAGTTTGGGGAAGACAATAATACAGTAACCTAGCATGCTGGCCATGGACAAGGACTCTCTTTTGAGCTAACAGTGAAAAAATTGGAAGTTACTCCAATACCAAGTCATTGTTTTTAGAATTCAATTTCTCCTCTGGAAATCTATTTTCACTAAGGAAAGAAAAGCTGTTTGAGAAATATGGAAGGACTTCATAGAATTTCCTCTATCTCTCTTTACCTGTCCTCTCTCTCTCTCTCTCTCTCTCCCTCTCTCTCTTCTCTCTCTCTCTCTCTCTCTCTCTCTCTCTCTCTCTCTCTCTCTGACAGAGGGCAATTTGTGTAGAGGCTGAAACAAAAGCAGCTTAACAGATGAAGTCTGTGGTCAATGCCTGTGGACATCATTGAGGAGTTAATGAAATTTTGTGCCTGGAACCGATTATTAGGCAACAGCTGAGATTGGAAAAAGATTAAGCTACTGAATTGCTGGCAGAACCAAGGGAAGGAGTCTAAAGTCAGCATTCATCATGCCCCACAGAAGATGAACAATTCAGAAAAGAGAATTGGGTGATTTGTTCTGAGCTCTTAAGCCATTGTACTTTGTTCCTTTCTGACCTAGATGGGTTGACATTGTTTCTCCTGCCACGGTCTCACACTCTTCCTGCTCTAAGACTCTCACTAGCTCCCCAGTGCTCTTATATTCATTGAGGATGGGCCTTTCTCAAGCCCATTTTCACTATGTATACAATTTTTTTTATAAATTATTATGGGGGAACATTTATCAGTCTTTCATATGCTGGACATTTATTGACTGATCTATGCTTCTGCATCTTTGACAAACTGCAATCAATCCTTCCATAGATCTTTCACTCATGATGATAGACAGAATTTCTTTGCTTCACTATCCACTTAAATGCACAAGCTTAGGTTGATGCCCTGATTAATTAGAAATATTTTCTGTTTGGGGAATAAATTGAGTATAAGTGGAATACTAAAAAATTAGGATAAAACTCATTTTTCTATAGAACTCTTACATAACCTTCTCATCATTTTACATGTTGTGTCTCTTAAGTATCAGGATTCATAAGAACTACCTTCTTCAACAACCATATATTTTTATTATAAACAATTTGTAGATGACTCTATAGCCGAATCCCAAGGTTCACACATATGTAGATTAATTTTTCCCAGGGCTACTAAGTAGAAAAGTAGAGATGTGTTTGTTTGACTGCTTCCACTGTAGCCTGAAATGGAAATGAGAGGAAGACCATGGAAAGGATTTCCAGTTGAATGTCTCTACAGCAATTTCTGGACAAGAGTTATTAAAAATGTAGTAAAGAGTGAAAGGGGAAAATAGTGATTGAAATTCCAAGAGCCCTCTAAAGATTACCCTTTGGCTAGGTACAGATTACACTGAGTGTTGTCAGCAAAGACACTAATACTCAGCTCTAGGAAATAAGAGTATATGAAGAGCCAGTGTGGTGTACCTTATGGAAAAGTTTTCTTTTAAATCACTGGCCTAAACTCTCATCTTGATAAAATTTTCTTCTGTTTCACAAAAAGAGCAATAAATCCCATATCCTTAATTCTTCAAGCTAATGATCACGAATCACATTGGTTGTCTGTCACATGACAGAACCACTAGCTGCTCTCCGACATGACTTCTGCTCTTTCTTTAAGACAGTGTAACAAAGGCTTACACAGGATCGACTAGGAGTGTTCCCTCTCCCTTTAGCTTCAACTACACTGGGTAGAAGTCAACCGTCTTACACTGAATTTTTATTAAACTTGTTTGTGCAGTAAAATGCTTTAGACACAGATTAACTTTCTGTCCTCAATATTTCCTAATTAATTTGCCTATCTGGGAGCAGAAGCTTACCAGTCCTTTGAAAAAGAGATTGACTAGTTTCTTTGCTTCATAACTGACTCTATAAGCAAAAATCCAAATAGAGTGAAGACCACAAATCTTGTCCGGTGTTACAATCTTCCAGATTTTCCTACATCATGAATGCTATATCTATTTTATCAGGCATTTTATCCATTTGTGGTGCTGTGAAATTAGCTGAGATAATATACTTCCTATAGAACAAATACTCATTTCTCACAATTCTGGAGGTCTTGAGTCCAAGAACTTGCTCAAGAGTTTGGTGCTGTTAAGAGTCAAGTCTCTATCTCAAGATGGTGCACTATTTTTTTATCCTTTGTGTTAACATACACTGCCTTCACATGGTAGATTACGGTAAAGGCAAAAAAAAAGTATTCTCTTCTTCTATAAGCCCATCCATTATGTAGGATCCCTCTTAATTTACTCATTATCCAAAAGCTTATCCCTCAATATTGCTAGACAAGTCATTAAGTTTCAACAAGAATTTGAATGGGTAGATATCATTATTCAAGACATAATATCAGGTAAATATAATAGTTTAGTAAATACAATCTAAGCAGTACTGGAATTGATGTCCCTAGCACAGTATGGAACAGAAACTGTCTATAAAAACACACACAGTATAATGTTTGTATACCAAAAAATCTCATGTTCTTACATTACTGTATTTCTTTCTGGAAGCCAAAAAACCACTTTTTTTTTTCCATTGCAGAAATAACTTCCAACAATTAATTGTTAAAGCCAATATTGGAAATTACAAAACCCAACTTAAGACAAGATTTAGTCTCAACAATGAATTTAAACTGTTCTTTCTATGCCAGAAAACAGCATCAGCCTAAAGGGGAGGGAGGACACTTCCTCCAGGGGCGTGTGGAGAAGGTATCACTGCAGTACAGGCCATAAAAAGTGTTTTTGATCATTGAACAAAGGTGTCACTATCACAAGAAATGACACTGGAACAGCAAGCCCCTGTCCTGGCCACAGGATTAGGCAGCAGCTGCAGGGACCGGCTCCAGTACAAAGGGAGCACCAGGTTTCCTCTCCAAAGCTGACACTGTTGTTTCTTTTTGATCACCAAATGGATATACCTCCTGCGAAGAGAAAAGGCATCATATAGACTTTCCTCACAGTAGTTCTTATGCCTGCCTGTGCTCAGGCCCATCTCCCCACAAGTTCTTGCAGAGTTTTTTGCACAGTATGTGAGCTTTCAAATGGAATGGTATCTTGCCCTAGCCCACAAGGCATTACACAATTAAGAGAGCAGTTATGGAGGTAACTATATATTCTGGGGATCTTTTTGTCATTTCTTCTATTTACCAATCGTCATCAATTGAATGAGATGCTCTTTTCTGAGCAGTAAAATATATAACTTTGACTTTTGAGCAGCTCAGACACGTGAGAGAAAGTGATGCAATACTGATCTAGTTCCAGTGAGTTTCGGGTTCCAGATAAATGAGTGATATGGGAAAGTAGAGTTCACCATTAGTGATGGAATTCAAAGGGAAAAAAGATTGGATAACAGCAAGGGTTTCAGTGTTCTACATTTCTGGGAGGTACTGCTTTTGAATACTCTACTAGTGCTGGTTTCAATATTAAGAACAGATCAGATGTGATGTCTGGTCCAATGCAATGAGACAGACAAGTACTTCAATATGTGAAATAATGTCAGATAGCAATTCTGGCTCTGAGAAAAGTAAATCAGGTTAACATGATATAGAAATGAGTGTGTCAACAGAAGATCATTCAGAGATTTGACATTTAAATTAACGTTTAAGGAAGTCTGAATGTCACCTAGAAAATTCATGCAAAAGAACTTGGCTCAAATATATGTCCCATAATCATATATAATAACATATTGTTGTTCAATGACCTAGAGTGGAGTTAGAAAAATGAGTTTTCTTTCTCCTCCTATGGGAGACTGATACCACCAGGGTAATAACTCATGTCCCTGCATATAGCTTCCATTTGTCCATGTCCCCATGTCCCAAGCATCCATGGGCTGATTAGAGGCAATGAAATATCTTCATGAGGAATTGAAAGGGCCCTCTAGTGAAATAAAGAGATAATGACTTTGACTCAACTTCTGCATTGGTTTCCCAAGTGTTTTTTAGATTTTCAATAGTCTGGCACTCCTATTCCAGTCTTCCATTCTTCTCTTTCTGCTTGCAGAAGTGTTGGATCAGCATTACAGTCTGCAACTTCTAACTTCTTCAGCTTCCAACACCAAATACATCTTTCATATGTATTATCTATTCTTAGTTCCTTAGGGGAAGTACATGAACATAACTGTGAGCAGAAGTTACTCAGTGGGGAGCCTGCTTTGGGAGAATCAAACTAGAAAATGATAGATGAATTCAAAGAATATGAAGCAGTGTAATATGCATAAAAGAACTGTAACATGATTTAGATAAATAAAATTGGAAGTACTGAGGGAAGAACAATGGCTTTGAAGCCAAGAGACAGAACTGTAAAATCTAGAATAAGTAGCTCATAATTTTTAAAAAGACATAGGTCCTAGGCTCATGATAGAGCATAGAGCACAGGATTTAGTGAAGATGGATCTTCCAGCAGTGGGTTTTCTAAGGATAGCTCTACAGTTAAATACCGATGAGATAATTAAAAATACCTATTAGAATACAGTGATTAGAAATTCTGAACACTAAATAAAATTTGTACATATTTCCAGCATAAGATTCTACAGATTTTTAAACTGTCATATTCTTGTCATTTCCAGTTTTATAAGAAGTAAATTTCTTTTTTTCTTTCTTTCTTTCTTTTCTTTTCTTTTCTTTTCTTTTTTTTTTTTTTTTTTTTT
>JABTXL010002417.1:2349363-2407070 GCA_025134845.1 Neodon shergylaensis
TTAAGGTTTTTAATCTCCTTTACTCATTCTCTCATTTGACTCATTGATTTTATAGAAGTGTAATTTTTGAAATATACTTTTATGTTCAATACATAGTTTTGCTAAAAGACAGCTTGTGAAGATACCTTTAGCCTTGTTCAACTCTTGAAAACCATTGGAATTAGAGGGAAGAATTCTTACCATAATAAAGCAGTTGAGACAAAAAATAAAAAGAAGAGTAAACATTGTACAAAAAATCTTACCTTGTAATGTCACAGTCATAAGGATTTTATTTTATTTTATTTTATTTTTTAAAATTTATTTTATTTTTTAAAATTTATTTATTAAAATTTATTTATTTATTTATTTATTTAAAATTTATTTATTAAAGATTTCTGCCTCCTCCCCTCCACCGCCTTCCATATCCCTTCCCCTCCCCCAATCAAGTCCCCCTCCCTCATAAGCTCGAAGAGCATTCTGGGTTCCCTGTCTTGTGGGAAGTCCAAGGACCTCCCACCTCCTTCCAGGTCTAGTAAGGTGAGCATCCAAACTGCCTAGGCTCCCACAAAGCCAGTACGTGCAGTAGGATCAAAACCCAGTGTCATTGATCTTGACTTCTCAGCAGTCCTCATTGTCCGCTATGTTCAGCGAGTCCGGTTTCAGACCCAGACCATCTGGCCTTGTTGAGTTCCCAATAGATGATCCCCATTGTCTCAGTGTGTGGGTGTATCCCTCGCGGTCCTGAGTTCCTTGCTCATGCTCTCTCTCCTTCTGCTCCTGGTTTGGACCTTGGGATTTCAGTCTGGTGTTCCAATTTGGATCTCTGTCTCTGTCTGCTTTCATCGCCCGATGAAAGTTAATCACCAGGAGGATGACTATATGTCTTTCTTTGGGTTCACCATCTTATTTAGCTTCTCTAGGATCACGAATTATAGGCTAAATGTCCTTTATTTATGGCTAGAAACCAAATATGAGTGAGTACATCTCATGTTCTTCTTTTTGGGTCTGGCTTACCTCACTCAGGATAGTGTTTTCTATTTTTCAATATTGTAACACAGATATTACTTTTATCTTTTATGGATTGTTCACAAGGTACTTTAAGTATAAGATAAGCAGTGTTAAGTTTCTGTAAATAAAACTGAAAGAACAATGAGAAAGTACCCAAACTAAAAACAAAATTGAAATCCATAAGCAATTTAAATATTTCTGTGGAGAGTATGCTGAGAATATTTAGGCAGATAATGAATTCAAAGTACAGTTAAGAAATTAGACACAGAGATCTAGATGGGAAATTCATACCAGTGTGAAGTCAAAAAATACATTTAAATATGTATATATACAAATATTTGTGTATATATATTTAATTTTGTGTGTGTGTTTTGTTTTCAAGACGGATGCTTTCATCTTCTGACTTAGATTACCTGAATATTCTACCCTATGATGTACTGTACAGAACCAGTGACTACAGTTAGAGTTGATCATCCAATAAAGTCATATGATTTTGAGTATAGTTTTTGAAGAGAAAAATTAAAATAAATATAATTTAAAAAGTAGTAGACAATAAAGCAAGAGAGTGAGGAGAAGAATAGAAATACCATTGATTGATGATAACTGTCAGACAACAAGTAACTGAAAAATGTATATACATAAAGAGTCTCTGGAAATTCAAGTGATACATAAGGCAATAGGTCAACAACTAAAAGTTTATGTGCTATCATTGATATCACTTAGAATTCAGAGCTGTGAGGCACCTTCCGCTGGTTAGAATGGCCTGAATGAAATAAACAGCATAAATAAATTGTTTATATTGAGTTATGAAAATCTAAAACAGAAGTTTTTGACAGATGCACAGCTTCATGGTACAAGAAACAGCAACATCATACCCAATATAAGATGCTAACTTAATACCTTATAGGATCATCAAACAACCTTTCTAAAGAATAGATGACAGAAATTTGTGCAACACTGATCTCTTGTTACCCCTATGAAGAAAGAAATTCAGGAAATAGTAGAGTAGCAAGAAAAGACTGGTCTGTTACTAGAACACTTGAGGACTTAGGCTCCCAATATTTTTCTGAAAATGGCATAGAAGTACCAATGGATAACTAGGAAAATTTGGATTTTTTAATAGACACTGTGAAACATTATTTTACCATGGGAGTCATTATGTTGCAACTGGTACTAACTTGTTTAGTATTATTTTAAGCCCTTTAGGGCCTTCAAGTTGGATGACAGAAGCCCTGGTATTTGAATGTGTACTGAAAACTACAGGGTTTCCTTATTTTACACACTAACTACATTTCTAAATACAGTCTGTATTTAGATTTGACATGTCTGTGTGTCTGTCATAGCTGTTTGTCAGGCAAAGCAAAGTATGTGTTCGTAACTGAGTACTGTAAATGATATTGTCTGACCAGGAAATTTTGAAATTTTTCAAACTAAGTTGATGAGTGTTATTTACTATAAAGTGGAAGCTTTGTATACTAGAGTCTATTATCAAGCATTTATTTAAATAATTTTAAAAATAGTTCTGTAAATACATTCCAAATCAGCAGAAAGAGACATAGAGCCATGTGACAGAAACTGCTTGGTGATGTGATAGGAAACGGGCTTTTTTATAGTTACATGTGCTTACCTTGAATTAAATATCGCTAAAAGAACTTTCATTTTTCTCTACCAGTTCTGTGAACATCCCACAAAATTATATAAGCAGGTAGTAATTGGATTAGACTATAGTATTACATTATCAACACACACAGTGAAAATTTTGCCCTCCCAAATTTTTCAACAGACTGCCCCCACCCCTGTCAAGCATAGTTTGCAAGAAACAACAGCTCAACATGAATTTCTGATTATGGCTACTTTATGCCACCTTGCATTAGCAGTAATGCTGGCCACATGCTTCGGACACCATGCTAAGTTATTACACAAATCATCTCATATCCCTCAGTGCTCACATACTATGGTATAATATCATCATAACTTTGAGCAGACATAAGCAAACAAAAACCTGAAATATATATATATATATATAGTATAATAAATTTTACAAGGTTTTAAAGCTGCAGAAACAGGATTTGAACTCCAAATGGCAAAGTTCTGAAGCATTCTCATCCATTTTATTTTCATTATCTCTTAAATCTACGACCCTTTAAACATAATTCTCAGAAAGGTGTTGGGTTTGTTTATGTTGGTTTAATCTTGGACCACTAAGCATTGTTTCCAGATTTATATAGGACACAACTGTACTTTAGGTATTGGGGACAGAAAAGCTTGTGTTGATTTAGGAGTTCAAGGTGAAGAAGAAGCAAAGTAATGACATTTTCCCCCTGCACATTATGAAGGTGTACAACAGGTTCCTCAATGCAGAAATTACTATAAGGTCTGTATTTGTTAGTTTTCATGACCAATTCCCCGCCATAAAGAAACTTAAGGTAGGAAGGTGACAATTTGCTGTAAAGTTCAAAGGAATTATGGGGAAGCATAGTAATAGTAACCTGAGGCTAGTTGTCTCCTTGTGCTCAGATGGAAGGTAGAGAGTATTGGATATAAGTACCAACTTACTTTGCTTTTTATCTACTAAGTTTTATTTGGTTTCAGACCTCTGATCCACAGAATAGAAATATCCATATTTTCTGTGGATCGGTCCCCCACAACTAACCCAGTCTAGAAACGCTCTCACAGACATATGCAGAGGTTTGTCTCCAGTGAGTTTTACATTCTGATGCCTTGATACTTTACACAAGATGACTAATTTGCTATAGATAATTCTAAACTGAGTATCTGTGTGTTTGGGTAAACAGTCTCACAGAAGTATTTCTTCCTTTCAGTTCACATGTATAATGACAGTACCACGAAAAATTGGTGTCTGAGTTTGATCCTGATGTCTTGCGAATTATAGTGAGACTAAAAGGTGTGACATTTCATAAATACAGCCTGCTCAATCTGTGTAATGAAAATTCATATTTTCAGGGATGACCATCTGGTAAAAAGAGACCATGAATTTGAAAAAGAGAAAGAAAGGGTATATGGGAAGGTTTGGGGAAGAAAAGGGAAAGGGAAAAACGTGTAATTATATTATAATATAACAAATTAAGAGAAATATTTAATAAGAAAAGTTTGGCATTTCACTGACAGCTGTTACAGCCTCCAAGTACGACTAAGTTTTGGCAAAGAGTTGGATGACAATGTTTATTAACTTGAAAAAACAAAAGAAAGATGGCAGAAAATGTTGAAAAGGAAATATGCAAATAGGCGCTTCATGACTGAATAACTACAAAGAATGAAAGAGAGAACAATCATCCAAGGGAAAACTCTGGAGCCTTTCCAACTCCATTCCTTCCTGTTGCCATCAAGTGATGGAGATTTGTTGAACATGACACCTGGCTGCTCTGCAATTTAGATTTGAATGGAGAGACAAAAGAGAGAACTAATTGTTTTCCTTGCAGTTGAGTTTAATTTGGTGCATTTTTAATGAGACTCTGAGGGTACAAGGAATCAGTGTCTGCATGGGCAGTACCTGACAACAGGTTACTGTGTCAGGGAAAGGGATTATTATGGAAGCCACTAAGGTCACATTGGCATCATTGCAAAATTCACACAGATAATAATGGCAAATGCCAATCTCGGTGCCAAAAGTGACTATTCCGATCAAAGGCACTTAGCAAGATGCAATGCATATGAGCTCAGGACCCAATAAAAGACAACTGGGATTCTAAAGTAGCAGAAATAAAATCTTCTTGAAGAGAGGTGTTGGATATTACTGAGGGGTTTTTTATGTGGCTTGAGTGCACAAAGCCACAGACTACAAGGTCTGTAATTTTTGCTCTCCCAGTTAACTCTCTTGCTTCATATCCATTTTTAAATATGGAAATGACAGTTTGGTTGTGCTGAGCCATTTTCCCAACTTGCAAAGCTATCCAGCAAGAGAACTATGCAGCAAAACTGATATAGTTCCAAGCTGAAGATGATGCTTCAAGCTCAGCCAAGCCATCACAGCTCCCTCCCAAAATGTCTATGAATGTCAATCCTTTCTGCCCTCTAGAGTAAGCAGTTAGTGGTTGTTAAGGAAAGGATGTGATTTTCTTCATTGTTGTTGGCTTTGGTAAGTTACCCATATTCCACTAAATAGCTTCCGATCAATATTATGGCTAGAAACGCTAATTAATCTCAGTGCACCACACACAAAGAAAGAATGGAAGAGCAAAACTTGTTCAGAAGATCTGTTTCTGTCAGAGAGAGGAAGATGAGAAAAAAGAAAGAGTAAATTTTTCTAAATAAATACATGAAATTTTCAAAGTTTTTGTGGGAGCCTAATCTGTTTGGATGCTCACCTTCCTGGACCTGGATGGATTGGGGAGGACCTTGGACTTCCCACAGGGCAGGGAATCCTGACTGCTTTTCAGACTCCAGAGGGAGGGGGAATGGAGTGGGGGGTAGGGGGCGAGGAGTGGAAGGAAAGAGAGGGAAATTGGAGGCAGGGAGGAAGCGGAAATTTTTTCAACAAAAAACTAAATAAAAAAATTCAATTTTTAAAAAAATGTTAAAAACTATATATATCCAATTCCAGAAATAATTAATAAAAAGTTTATATGCAAATAATTCATGTAGTTGATCTGCAGATATTGTTTGGGGTATAATTAAACATCTATTGCATTTTATTATAAATCAACTCATTGAGTACTTTGATAACAGCTTATTTTTTTAACAGCTTTTTTATTCGAGAAATCCAGAACCAGTAGCAGGAGAAATCTAAGTACACAAGACTAAGCCAGTTGTAGGAAGAACCATTCACAGAACTATGTAGATACATTTATGGAATACCCAGAAGACAACAACTGGTCTAACTTTTTTGTTCCTTCCATGTAAACCAGAATGTTTCTAACAGAAATGAATCTAAGTAATGTTGAGTATAAAAAATAGATTGCTTAATACAACTTCTCAAATGTTCCAAGTAGGTAATGCAAAGATAGGAAATCGGGTAGCTACCAAAGAACTTTTTTTTGAATGTGCTTATTCAAATAAAAATAGATGTTTTATAGGCTCAATGTCCTTTATTTATGGCTAGAAACCAAATATGAGTGAGTACATCCCATGTTCCTCTTTTTGGGTCTGGCTTACCTCACTCAGGATAGTGTTTTCTATTTCCATCCATTTGTATGCAAACTTCAAGAAGTCCTTGTTTTTTACTGCTGAGTAGTACTCTAATATGTATATATTCCATACTGTCTTCATACATTCTTCCATTGAAGGGCATCTAGGTTGTTTCCAGGTTGATCCTAGAGAAGCTAAATAAGAAGGTGAACCCAAAGAAAAACATATAGGCATCCTCCTGAATATTAACCTTCATCAGGCGATGAAAGGAGACAGAGACAGAGACCCACATTGGAGCACCGGACTGAAATCTCAAGGTCCAAATCAGGAGCAGAAGGAGAGAGAGCACGAGCAAGGAACTCAGGACCGCGAGGGGTGCACCCACACACTGAGATAATGGGATGTTCTATCTGGAACTCATCAAGGCCAGCTGGCCTGGGTCTGAAAAAGCATGGGATAAAACCGTATTTGCTGAACATAGTGGACAATGAGGACTACTGAGAACTCAAGAACAATGGCAATGGGTTTTTGAACCTACTGCACGTACTGGCTTTGGGGGAGCCTAGGCAGTTTGGATGCTCACCTTACTAGACCTGGAAGGAGGTGGGTGGTCCTTGGACTTCCCACAGGTCAGGGAACCCTGATTGCTCTTTGGGCTGATGAGGGAGGGGGACTTGATCGGGGGGAGGGGGAGGGAAATGGGAGGCAGTGGCGGGGAGGAGGCAGAAATCTTTAATAAATAAATAAATTTAAAAAAGAAAAAAAAATAGATGTTTTATGTGTAAAACCCAATGCAGTGGATTGATGTGATGTCTGAGCATGTGAGAAGGTGGTACGCTTTTAATGGGTCAGCAGTCTTCACATCCTTTTCACTGGCTTGAGTGTTTTTCAACAAGTAGCACAAATGCAGCCCAATTGATTTCTCTCTGAACAAAGCTGATTTTTCTTGGAAGAGAAATAAATCCTACTGGCCTTTGCCACCATGCTGCAGAGATCACAGAAATTCTTTAACCTACTTCCCTGTCTTTGCCCTGACTGGCCTTTAAAGTGATTACATTCTAAATGCTAAGTAGTATGTTTTAAATTTTTATTGTTAAACAAAATAGATAACAATTATAATATCTAAATGTTAATGAGTCATGGTTAGGAAAGCAGCATTGAATCCAATAGCAGGGACAAATATAGAATTTTCTCACCCCCTGGGAGGCTTGACTGTTTCTAATTTCTAATTTTTCACTTTACCCAAAGGTAAGTACCACCAATACTCTTATGGTAATCCCTCCATAAAGGTTTAAAAATACTTTTCCACTAGCTTTTTTTTTTAATCATGGTTACATTTTAAAGCATATATATTAATTATTGTTGAATTTACAATCACCCAATTACCCCCAGCTTGGACCTGTTTTCCTTATAGTGTATCCATTGAACAGTCCACGGATTCAATTGCTTCTGGCTTTCATTGATTTCATGGTCATATGCAAATAAATACCTGCCTTGGACCTGAAAATTGGCAGCAAGACTAGCCGAGAACCATAATTACCCTCATATCCAGTCCCTAGAAAGGTTAGGAGTTGCTGGGTATTTTCACTGTGATACCCTGAATGTTAATGTGCTTTTTGTTTGAGATGTTCTTACATTTTGGAATTTAGTGCCTGAATTCACACATACATTCACCTGATAAACACTGGTATTCAGATTATTTCTATTTTTAATTTAGATAGAATGGTTCCTTAAAAGATATTCACTTCCATCTACTGCTTTACTAACTAGTGGTACATTCCAAATGAGAAAGTAAGAAAAAAGTCAGAATAAATATTTAATTTTTTATCTATAAGTGCTGGATTTAGAGATGAATATTTGTCTCCATCTCTTATCTTCTACATATGATCAATTCATTTTTGATTTCTCCTTTTGTTTTTGTTTGCTTTAAGTAACATCAGGAATTCATGGACTTAAACACATTTGATAGATTTCAGTTGACAATTATTGTGAAATTCAATTTTCTCAACCTTGACCAGTAAATTCTCTATCTGAAGCATTCCTCTCTTCTATGATATCACAATCAAGAATCATTTCAGATATTCTCAAATCTCTAAGTTTCAGAGTTCACACAAAAAGATTTTTTCTGCTCCTCGACTCCTCCTCTTTCTTCTTGAACCTTTTCCGTTTTTCCCTTTTCTTATGCTTCTCCTCTCAATTGTCTTCTTCCCCCATTTCACCTGCTACTCCTCTTCCCTCATTTCTCTTCTTTCTCTTTATGAAAATGGAGTTTCCAGACTAAAATCTGTGCATTGTCCATGTTCATCAGTATTGGTGTTGTAGAAAATAACTTTAACGATGTCAAGGTGTGTTATATTTGTCTATGCTGCGTTTGTTCATGGACGTAAAGATGTGTTACCTTTGTTTGTGCTGCATTTGTTTAACGATGTAAAGATGTGCTGCTTTGCCTGCCTAGGCACCTGACTGCTCTAATAAAAAGCTGAACAGCCAATAGCTAGGAAGTTGAGGGATAAACAGGGCTGGTGGGCAGAAAGAATAAGTGGGAAAAGGAGTCTAGGCTTGAGAGAGAAGGAAGGCAAAAGAGAGGGACATGCTCAGGGCTAACCAGCCAGGCAGCTGCTAGACAGTGAGGCATGGAGTAAGACATACAGAAGGAAAGAAAGTTTAAAGAAAAAAAAACAACAACAAGGTAGACCAAAGATGAGGAGAAGACCATTATTTACAACATAAAAAGCAGTGGTGTTGTAGGAGGCCACTTGTTCATTAATACAGTATCTGAACAATTATTTTGGAGGTCTGGGCAGCCGGTAAACAAACAAGTGATCTCTTACTACATGGTAGGGCAAACATAAGATAAGGATGAATATTCATAACTAATAATCTATTTGTCATGATTTGGGAGCTGCTTGATGGTTCAAAGAAAAATTGCTATATTTGATTTTCCAGTGTGGAGCCCTGATTTCCACTTAGGGCTTGAAGAAGATGAAAACAACAACAGCAGCAGCAAAACAGATACAGCTCCTTTAACAGGTTGTGCTGTACAGTGGGTATTTGACTAGCCAGCATGTTAGGTAGAAACAGAAGGCTAAGTAAAATTACCTGCCACAGTACATGCATCGGTTTTCTAAAGCTGGGATGAATAAATGCAACACATCCGGTTCAATGTTTAATTGGTCTAATATTTGGTTTTCAGGAACCTAAGAGGGACATAGCCAGATGCCAGTGTATAGCCACATGGTGAGCTTAAGGTTTGACTCATGCATCAGAGAATACTGCAAGGGCACAGCTACAGGCACTTTTAAAGCAGGTCTAAAAAGGAAATACAAAACAAAATGAATCAAAAAACCTCTACACAGGTTACAGTGCTTTAAAAAAATGTGCAGAAGCGCTTAACAAGGAAAAAAACTGCAAATAAGCAGTCATAGGAAAAATAGTTTTAAAATAATACAAAAAAATCTTTAAAGAGACAGTAGAGTAATATAAATGGGAAAAGCCACATAAAGATGCATAACACACAGGGAGTCTGGATCCTGTACAGTATTGTATTGACTTTTAATTTTGTATACTGATGAGGGTACAATAGTTGCTAAGAGACATGGCATTGTAAAAAGAACTGCTAAATGAAAGAAACCTACATATTTTAGAGATTTCTTAACTCTAAATTAGAAGTCAGGAAATTTACTGGGTTGCTGAAGAGGTTATGCTTTTTATTTCAAAATAAACTAGAGGCTATAGATTTCTTCAAGGTAATGAAGATCACATTTGTTCAGGGGAGATCTCCTGACCATCGTGGTGACAGACATAAAGATATAAGCCATGAAAAATGATAAGTTCAGTCATGTATATACTTATCCTTTGAATGGGAATAGTCTGAGACTGAACAACAAATGTTGCAAGTAATTTTCCCTGGACTTGAGCATTATCCCATTTTTCTTCGGGTTCCATGGGGATACATTTTCCATCAGACAGCAAGGAGCAGTTTAGAGAGCATAACACCCACTTTTCTAAGAGGTGCAGAGGATGGTTTTTGGTCATTTGGTGGGGTATGGATGTTTGTCATCATTTAGTAGGGATATAGGAATATAGGACAAAAAACAACTATTAACTTAAAGTCTTTACATTTGCTATAGATTAGGTATATTGATACAAATGTAAAGTTGTTTTTCTTAGACTGTATGTATTTTTCTACTTTGGTTTTGGATATTGTACCTATGCAGATCATTTTAAAATGCAATGTATAATTAAGAAATACAAGTTAGGAGTTATTCATTTATAATAAACTTATAGTCCTATTAGGTATGTTTTGAAGGTTAAACAGATATAGAGAGATAGATGATCATTAAGCACATTAGAGACCAACAGAGCATGATATTTAAGATGTTTAATATCATAGGGCTTTTCATGACAGTGAGACTGGTCTGTTCTTGACAGCACCAATCTATTTCATAAAAAAAAAGAAAAAAATAAGCCAATGAGCAGCTGGGTGGTAGTTGCACATGCCTTTAATCCCAGCAATTGTCAGACAGATGAAGGTGGATTTCATGGCAGGCCTGATGTGTAGAGAAAGTTAGAGGAAAGGCTCCAGTGTTACACAGTCAGATCCTGTCTCAAAAATAAAAGAAAAAAATAATAGGATAATGGGCATAAAGTAACATTCTTATGGAATTTACTGTACTTTCAATATGACCACAAACTGCACTTGCCTTGACTGCCAATGGTATGTATGCTCTGCAAACTATAGAAGCAAAACAGAGGGATAAAAACTGCCAAACTTTACTAAGACAAGGTGGGATTTTCCTTCAAATTTCCAAATTCATAGAAAAGTCTCCCAGATAGTCTAGGCCTGTGGACCAAAGACAGATGCCCCAGTGTTGAAGAGAACCTTGTTTGACTGTCCAGGCAGCTAGATGTCTCTGCCACTTCCACAGTTTTGAAAGTAGCTTGCACTGCACTTTTTTTTTTTACTCAGGTAATATTATATACTTCTGGGAATTTGATGGATTTGAAGACTAGATAATTATACTTATAATTTTCCTTAGTTATTATAGAAGGTGGAGCAATGTCCAGTCACCTTTTACCTAGAACTAGCTCTTGTATACTGTAACTCCTGGCCAATTTAACTGGATGAGAAGACAGCATATTTTAACTTTGCACTAACTTTATAAGATAAATAATAGAGTATTTTCTCTGAAAATGCCAAATACAAATGAAATGGATATTGTACATGTAATTCTTACTTGACAACTGTTCTTATTATATATAGTTTTACTGTTAAAATTAAAACCTTTATCTTTTATTTATACAAAAAGGGAAAATTTTGTAGAATATTATTTTGCCTATGTAAATATATGTTATTTTTGTTTATACTAGTTTTGTTTATACTGGTTTTGTCTAACTGTATGAAGATGTGTTGCTTTGTCTGCTTAAAGCACCCGATTATTTTAGTAAAATGCTGAGTGGACAATGACTAGGTAGTAGAGAGATAAGTTGAAGGCATAAGCCACAAACAATCCCACACCAGTTTGGATTATGATTAATAAAATGGTTATTTATTTTAAGGGAAAAAACTTAATGATAACTCTCCCACACAACAGCCCTCCACGTGATCAGGAAAGGAGTCTAGTATCTTAGTAGCTGGAAGGGGAGCTGGAAGCAAGAGAGTGAGCACGTGGCTAATGTTGCTTTTTAAAACAAAAGAGACCATGCCCCAGTGGGCTGCTATCTTAAAGGCTATTGGCTGAAGGAGCATAATTAGCTCCTGCAACAATAAGTGGGGCTTGAGGGCAGAGAGAATAAATAGGAGTGAAACTAGGCTTCAGAGAAAAGGAGAGAGGAAGGGAGAAAAAGAGGAAGATGTGTGAGTGGGTTTAGTCAGACAGGCAAGTAGCAGCCAACAAGACACCAAGTAGGACCTATTGAATTAATTAAAGACCCGAGGCAAAAGGTAGATGAAGAGAAACTGGTTAATTTCAGTTATAAAGGCTAGTGGGAAAAGCATAAAATAAGACTGAGCATTCATAATTAATACTAAATCTACAAGTCCTGATTTGGGAGCTGGTTTGTGGCCAAAAAAAAAAAAAAAGACTGCTGTGTAATGGATTACTAGTTCATTATGTTCCTTCTTTTGAAAGAACTAAGAGATGTAAATATAGGTAACAGCATATAAAATAGTAAATATAAGTATCTCTGGAGAGAAAATTATCCTTTGGATTCTTCCAATTCAAATTCAGAGACCTAAGGTTATCGTTCCTTCTTAAAATAAGTAAGTTTTCTACATTACATCTTGATAATGTTTCACATTTGTTTTCAATTAAAATATCATGATGTAAGTTATCAAAGTATTTTTATTAAGTTTGTGTATACATACAAATATATACATATACATCATATATTATTGTTGCTTCCTCCTCCTACATATTTAAAACTCCGAAAAAAAGGTTTGGCAAGCTGCCCATCACTGAGGTACTGTTAACTATTCTTTTTTATCCTTTTTGAATTGATTTTTATTGAGCTCTACATTTCTCTCTGCTCGCCTCCCTGACTCCCTTCTCCATCCCCCCCCATAAACCTTTCCCCAAGGTTCCCATGCTCCCAATTTACTCAGGAGATCTTTTGCTACTTCCCATGTAGATTAGATCTATGTAAGTCTTCTTAATGTCCTCATTGTTGTCTAAATTCTCTGGGGTTGTGGTTTGTTGGCTGGATTTCTTTGCTTTATGTTTAAAATCCACCTATGAGTGAATACATGTGATAATTACCTTTCTGTGTCTGGGTTACATAACTCAAAGTAATGTTTTCTAGCTCCATCCATTTTCCTGCAAAATTCAAGATGTAGTTATTTTTTCTGCTGTGTACTACTCCATTTTGTAAATATACCACATTTTCCTTATCCATTCTTTGGTCTAGGAATATTTAGGTTGTTTCCAGGTTCTGGCTATAACAAACAAATCTGCAATGAACATAGTTGAGCACATGTCCTTGTGGCATGATTGAGCATCCTTTGGATATATACCCAAAAGTGGTACTACTGGGTCTTGAGGAAGGTTATTTCCTAATTTTCTGAGAAATCACCACACTGACATCCAAAGGGGTTGTACCAGCTTGTACTCCCACGAGCAATGCCGAGTGTTCCCTTTTTCCCACAACCTCTTCAGCATAAGTTGTCATCAGTGTTTTTGATCATGGACATTCTTATAGATGAAAGACGGAATCTCAGAGTTGTTTTGATTTGAATTTCTCTGATGGCTAAGGATATTGAACAGTTCCTTAAATGTCTTATAGCCATTTTAGATTCTTCTGTTGAGAGTTCTCTTTTTAGGTCTGTACTCTATTTTTTTGTTATTGGATTATGTGTTCTTTTGGAAACAAATTTCTTGAGTTCTTTGTATATTTTGAAGATCAAATCTCTGTCTGATGTGGGGTTAGTGAAGATCTTTTCCCATTCTGTAGGCTGTCATTTTGCCTTGTTGACCATGTCCTTTGCTTTAAAGAAGCTCTTTAGTTTCAGGAGGTCCCGTTTATTAATTGATTCAGTGTTTGTGATGCTAGGGTTATAGTTAGGAAGTGGTCTCTAGTGCCAATGCATTCAAGTGTATTTCCCACTTTCTCTTCAATAAGGTTCAGTGTGGCTGGCTTAATGTTGAGGTCTTTGATCCATTTGGTCTTGAGTTTTGTGCATGGTGATAGATATAGGTCTATTTTCATTTTTCTACATGTTGATATTCAGTTATGCCAGCACTGCTTGTTAAATAAGCTTTCTTTTTTCCATTTGATAATTTTTGCTCCCTTATCAAAAATCAAGTGTTCAAAGATGTGTGGACTAATATCCAGGTCTTCTACTCAGTTCCATTGGTCCTCCTGTCTGTTATTATGCCAATACCAAGGTTTTTTTTAGTATTATAGTTCTGTATTAGAGCTTGAAGTCAGGCATGGTGATGCCTCCAGAAGTTCTTGTATTGTAAAGGATTGTTTTGGCTATCCTGAGTACCATTCTTTTGAGGTCTATGAATAATTTTTCTGGGATTTTGATGGGCATTGTGTTGAATCTGTAGATTGCTTTTGGTAAGATTGCCTGGCAATCTTGTCTACTTCCAATTTCCAGGAGGATCTATATATGTTTTTCTTTCAGTTTACATTATTACTTAACTTCTATAGGATCACAAACTACAGGCTCAATGTCCTTTGTTTATGGCTAGAATCAACTAATGAGTGAGTACATACCATATTCATATTTTTGGGTCTGGGTTATCTCACTCAGAATCGTGTTTTCTATTTCCATACATTTGCATGCAAAATTCAAGATGTCATTGTCTTTTACCACTGAGTAGTACTCACACTTTCTTTATCCATTCTTCTATTGAGGGGCATTTAAGTTGTTTCCAGATTCTAGCTGCTATGAACATAGTTGAACAAATGTTTTTGTAGTACGATATGGCATTTCTTGGGTATATTCCCAAGAGTGGTATTGCTGGATCCTGAGGTAGGTTGGGAGCATAGGGGTGGGAGTAGGGTGAGGAAAAGGTGAGATGGGGAGAGAGAAGGAAGAAGGAAGGTTTGGGAAGAGCTTGGGGGAGTGGGATGGTTGAGATGGTGGAAGGATAGTTATGGGAGCAGGGAAGATGATATCTTAATTAAGGGAGCCTCTTTGAGGGTGGCAAGAGGCTTGGCTCTAGAGGGGTTCCCAGGTGTCCGTGGGGATGTCCCCAACTAGGACCTTGGGTAGTGGAGGAGAGGGTGCCTGAACTGGCCTTGTCCCATAGTCAGACTGATGACTATCTTGAATATCACCATAGAACCTTTGTCTGGCGACAGATGGAGATAGAGACAGAGACTCACATTGGAGCACTAGACTGAGCTTCCAAGGTCCAGTTGAAAAGCAGAAGGAGGGAGAATATGAACAAAAAAGTCAGGACTGTGAAGGGTTGGTCCACTCACTGAGACAGTGTGCCTGATCTAATGGGAGCTCACCGAATCCAGCTGGACTGGGACTGGACAAGCATGGGATCAAGCTGGTCCCTCTGATTTTGGCTGAAAATTGGGGTAGACTGAGAAGCTAATGATAATGGCACTGGGATTTGTCTCTACTGCATGTACTGGCTTTTTGGGATCCTCGTCTATTTAGATGCATACCTTCCTAAGCCTGGATGGAGGGGGGAGGGCCTTGGACTCCTCAGAGGGCAGGATACCCTGCCCTGTCTTAGGACTGGAGGGGATGGCGGGAGAGTGAGTGGGGGAGCTGGAGGGAAGTGGGAGGAGAGGAAGTGGAAATTTTGAATGGTATTATTTATAAAGTAATAAAAAATAAAAATAACTAAAAAAGTGTCGACCCCCCAAAAAAAGGATTGCCATTTTTACTCTGTTAATTCTGTCTACCCAAGAGCATGAGAGGTCTTCGACTTTCTGGTGTCTTTATCAATTTCTTTCTTCAAAGATTTAAAGTTTTTGTCAAACAAGTCTTCCACGTGTTTGGTTAGATATTTTCTGCAATTTGTGGCTATTGTAAAGGGTGTTGATTCTCTGATTTCTTCCCCAGCCCTTTTATCATTTGTGTACAGGAGGGCTACGGATTCTTTGTTGAGTTAATCTTATAACCTGTCACACTACTGAAAGTGTTTATGAGTTGTCGAAGTTCCTTGGTAGAATTTTGGGGATTGCTTATGTAAACCATCAAATCATCAGAAAACAGTGAGACTTTGACTTCTTTTTTCCAATTTGTATCCCCTTGATATCCTTTTGTTATCTTATTGCTCTAACTATGACCACAAGAACTATATTGCTGTATATGGCCTTTATTATGTTTAGGTATGTTCCTTGTATCCTTGCTCTCTCCAAGACCTTTATCATGAAGGGATGTTATATATTTTCAAAAACTTTTTTGGGCATCTAATGAGATGATCATGTGGTTTTATTTTTCAGCTTGTTTATATGGTTGATTATGTTGACAAAGTTTTATATGTTGAACCATCCCTGCATCTCAGTCATGAAGCCAACTTGATCTTGGTGGATGATGGTTCTGATGTGTTCTTTTATTCGATCTGCCAGTATTTTATTTAGTATATTTGCAACAAAGTTCATTAGTGAGATTGGTCTGTATTTCTCTTTCATAGTAATGCATTTCTGTAGTTTGGGTATCAGGGTAATTGTAGCCTCATAAAAAGAGTTTGGCAATGTTCCTTCTGTTTCTATTGTGTGGAATAATTTGAGGAATATTAGTATTAGTTCTTCTTTGAAAGTCTTGTAGAATTCTGAGCTGAAACCATCTTGTCTTGAGCTTTTTTTGTTGGGAGATTTTGATGACTGTTTCTATTTCTTCAGTAGTTATAGGTCTGTTTAATTTGCTTATCTGGTCTTGATTTAATTTTGGTAAGTGATATTTATCCAGAAAGTTGTCCATTTTCTTTGTTTTCCAATTTTGTGGAGTACAGGTTTTCTAAATATGACCTGATGATTCTCTGTATTTTCCTCTTGTGTGTTGTTATGTCTCCCTCTTCATTTCTGATTTTGTTAATTTGGATATTATCTCTCTGGCTTTTGCTTAGTTTGGATAAAGGTTTGTCTATTTTGTTGATTTTCTAGAAGAACCAAATCTTTGTCTCATTGGTTCTTTGTATTTTTTTCTTTGTTTCTATTTTGTTGATTTCAGCTCTTTGATTATTTCCTACTGCTTAGTTCTCCTGGGTGAGTTTGCTTCTTTTTGTTCTAAAGTTCTCAAATGTTCTGTTAATTCACTAGTGTGTGATTTTTCCATCTTCCTTATGTAGGCATTTATTGCTATGAACTTTTCTCTTAACACTGCTTTCATTGTGTCCCATAAATTTGGTTATGATGTGTGGTCATTTTCAATAAATTTTTGGAAATCTTTCTTCCTTGAACCATTGATGATTCAGGTGATCATTTTTTTAATTTCCATGTGTTTGTGAGTTTTCTGGATTTAGTATTGCTGTTGACTTCTAGTTTTAAACCATGGTGATCTGATAAGGTACACTGGGTTATTTCAATTTTTTTTTTGTATTTGTTGAGGGATATTTTGTTACTGAGTATGTGATCAATTTTTGAGAAGGTTCCATGAGGTGCTCAGAAGAAGTTATATCTTTTTATGTTTAGATGGAATATTTTATAGTTATCTGTTAAGTCCATTTGAGTCATAACATCTGTTAGTATTCATTTCTCTGTTCATTTTTTTTGTCTGACTGAGCTATCCAGTGCTGAGAGGGGAGTGTTGATAACCCTCAATATTAGTGTGTGTGGTTAATATATGATTTAAGCTTTAGAAGTATATCTTTTACATATGAGTGTGCCCTTATTTGGGGCATATATGTTCATTATTAAAATTTCTTTTTAATGCATTTTTCCTGTGACTAATATGAAATGACCTTCTTTGTCTCTTTTGATTGATTTTAGCTTGAAGTCTATTTTGTTAGATATTAGAATAGCTACACCTACTTGTTTCTTAAGTCCACTTGATTGGTATATTTTTTCCAAACCCTTTACTCGGAGACAATGTCTATCTTTGAGGTTGGAATGTGTTTCTTTTTTTCCCATCTATTTATTTATTTATTTATTTATAAAAAAAAAGATTTCCACCTTCTCCCCTCCGCCCATTTCTCTCCCCCTCCCCTCATCCCCTCACCCTCCCTCTCCAGTCCAGAGAGCAGTCAGGTTTCCCTGCCCTGTGGGAAGTCCAACTTCCTCCCCCCTCCATCCAGGTCTAGCAAGGTGAGCATCCAAACAGACTAGGCTCCCACATAGCCAGTACATGCAGAAGAATCAAAACCCAGTGCCATTGATTTTGGCTTCTCAGTCAGCTCTCCTTGTCAGCCACAGTCAGAGAGTCCGGTTTGATCGCATGCTCCATCAGTCCCAGTCCAGCTGTCCTTGGTGAGCTCCCATTAGATCAGCTCCACTGTCTCAGTGGGTGGGCGCACCCCTCGTGGTCCTGACTTCCTTGCTCATGTTCTCCCTCCTTCTGCTCCTCATTTGGACCTTGGGAGCTCAGTCCAGTGCTCCAATGTGGATCTCTGTGTCTAGCTTCATCCATCGCCAGATGAAGGGTCTATGGTGATATGCAAGATATTCATCAGTATGGCTATAGGATAGAGCCATTTCAGGCGCCCTCTTCTCAGCTGCCCAAGGAAATAGCTGGGGACATCTCCAAGGACACCTGAGAACAGCTCTAGAGCCAAGTCTCTTGACAACCCTAAAATGGCTCCCTAAGTTAAGATATATTCTTCCCTGCTCCCATATCCACCCTTCCTCTATCCCACTTGTCCCATTCCCCCAAGCTCTCCCCATCCTCCCCTTCTCACTTTTTTCTCCCCATCTTCCCTTACCCCCACCCCACCCCACCCTCAAGTTTCCAATTTTTGCCTGGCAATCTTGTCTTCTTCCAATATCCAGGAGGATGAGATGTGTTTCTTGTATGCAGAAGTAGGATGGATTCTGTTTTTGTATTCAGTCTGTTTTCCTGTGCCTTTTTATAGGTGATTTGAGTCCATTTACATTAAGGGATATTAATGACCAGTGATTGCTATCACCTGTTAATTTAGTTTACATTGTTGGTGATATTAATTTGTGTGTTTTTCCCTTCTTTGGAATGTGCTGCTATGAGACCATCAATTTCCTGTGTTTTTGTTGGTGTAGCCAATTTCATTGGGTTAGAGTTTTTTTTCTAGTATTTTGTGTACGGCTGGGTTTATGGCTAGGTATTGGTTAAATCTGACTTTGTCGTGGAATATCTTGTTTTTTTTTTTTTTTTTTTTTCCTTCTACAGTGATTGCAAGTTTTGCTGTGTGTAGTAGTCTGGGATGGCATCTGTGGTCTCTTAATATCTGTATAATGCTTGACAATGACCTTCTGATTTTCATTGTCTCCAAGGAGAAATCAGGAGTAATTCCAATAGATCTACCTTTATATGTTACTTGGCCTTTTTCCTTTGCAACTCTTAATATTCTTTCTTTACTCTGTATGTTTAGTGTTTGGTTATTATGTAGCAAGAGGACTTTTTATTTGGATCCAGTCTATTTGGTGTTCTGTAAGCTTCTTTTTTTTTAAACAATCCTTTTTATTGGGATTTAAACTAGTTACACAATTGAAATAGTCAGTTAGGCACTACTCTATACAGGGATTATGCCTGTGTATGCTGACACTTCAATACTGTACCAAGACCACTGCTGTGTTGGGATGCTCAGCATGTAGACACTAAAAAATATACTGTAGTGCCCTTTAAGGGTGTGTCACAAGATGACATTCGTCAGCTCTTCCACCTACGACATACCTTGCACTTTATAAAGTTGTGACAGGGCAAACATGTTACCATTTAGAGATACACGCAAAAAATGTACATAAAAATCCAGATATTCTAATATTAAATGAACTTAAAAATATCCCACAGTTCAGCTTTTGTAACATGAGAAGATAAAATAATTTTAAAACACACATCAAAAAATGATATTCTGGAGGTACAAAGTGCCATAGTAAAAAGTTGTGTGTGAATCTTTACAAACCAGTCACATAATGGTTCATGTTAACGGCTGCATCTGTACAAAGTCTTGCCAATGTTATCTCTATGGCTTATACAATCTTTTACATCTATGTAACACACTAAACAAGTCAAATACCAAGTCTTATTAGTTTCAATGATTCTGCAAGCAGGCAGGGTGAGGAGAGAAAAGGGGCGAGTGAGGGGGAAGGAGTGTGAGAGAGAGAAAGATTAAAAGAAAATTTCCATAAACACAGCAATAGTCCATTTATATGAAGTGCAACACATTTCAAGGTGAGGTGCAAAACAGTATTTGTGAGGACTAGGGCAAAAAGCAACCAGCCAAGGTGTTTATTGATGTTGTTCTTTATTTTTAAAATCACACACTGTATACACATACAAATCAGTCTAAAATTTATTCATCAAACCCCAGTTTTTCAGCAATTGGCTCTTATTCAGCACCAAAAACTCTACAGACTTCTGCAATGTGGTCAAACAATCTGTCAGATCACAAGTTGATTCTGAGACTTGCCCCCTTTGATCCTTTTCTCTTCATGGCTCTCCAGACACAAGGCTGTCCAGACTTCAGATTCATGGCCCATGGCCTACTACCAGTAAACCCAATTGCCTTTGAGGAAGAATTCAAAATAATTTGAAATGAATGAAATGACAGAACCGACATTACTACTGGTAAGTAGTCTCCATTCTAAGGGAATTGTTTTGTTTTTTTAACAAGCTTCTAGGCTGTTTGGTCATGATGCCATGATCATATTGGATTATTTCTAGTCTGAGACTTTGTGACTTTGTCATATGCCTCAAAGAAAAAAAAGTGATCAGTATTCTGAGAACACTTCAAGACAAGTTTTGGGAAATCAAATGGCAGTTGAGAACCTGTGAGCGCAGAAGCCGCTAAAATGACGAGAGCTCAACTGAGGCTGAGTTGTGAGACCTGCAGAGAGGCAACCACAGATGGTACCTGAGGAGCTGGAATTTTTGATGAATTGAGCCCAAAATCAGGACTAGCCATCTCTCTATGCATAATAGCACGGTGACACAAGGAGGTCAGTGAGAACAAGCAGCTGGTCGTCAGTGAACTGCTGCTTGTGTTCTTGCCAGTTGTCATGGTGTGTCCTTCGGAAATTGGATAAGGTCTTCTTTACAGTCATCTCAATAGGCTGCGGATCATTCAAATGTGCACTGAGATTCATAAGGAGCTGGGGCATCCAGGTGGGAACATCATAAGGGCTAGAAAGAACACATGCACCAAGTCCAAGCACACCAGCATGATGCCTGACCAACTCTGCAGAAGGAATGGTATCTCCCACAGAACCAGGGTCTCGCTTTCTTTTCTTGGGTAGTTTTGTTTTGCAAAGTTGCTCAAAATGAATCTGCATAGCACTGTCCGTGGTAAGGAAGTTACACTGTAGCAGACCACTTAAGGTAGTAGCAGCCATTTCTCGAACCTCTAACTGTTCATCCTCCAAAAGACATATAATCAGCCATCTGATGTCTTTGACTGCATCCTCATTGTTTAGGAAAATAAAGAGGTTATAAAATACCATGGTCTGGAGGTAGGTCAGCACTGTATATCTTGCATGCCAAGAACTGCTTCTTGCTGTTTGGTTTAGCACCTGAAGTACCAAAGGCACTTGATGAGGGTAGAGTAACCCCTGAGACATCAGTGACAAACAAAGCTTTGCATCTCTTTTCAATTCATCATAGCTATTGTCATTTTCCACCGGGGCGATCTTAAAGAACAAAGGCAGAAGCTGAAGTTGTTCTTTGACTGCTGTAGAGAGAGATCTTCCTGCACTTGCCATAAGCCATTTCAGTATGGTTTTTAAGAGTTTAATGCCCCGAGTTCGTTCATCTTCTTCACCAATGCCATTTTCATGGAGACTACTTACCAGTAGTAATGTCGGTCCTGTCATTTCATTCATTTCAAATTATTTTGAATTCTTCCTCAAAGGCAATTGGGTTTACTGTTAGTAAACCCAATCATGAAGGTTGACCAGGCATATACCACTATGATTTCCAAGTAGACAATATAAGGCGCCCTTGAACTGCTGCTGTGTGACATCCTGTCTCTCAGGTCGTAAAAACTCCAAAACCAAAGGGATGATATCTCTGCAACAGAAGTTATATGCTCCCAAAGCAGCCATGTCACTGGAAAAGCCATCAATAGTGAGACTGTTTGATGACCTTGCAGAAAAGATTCATAGACAGTATGAAACAATTGGCTTGGACTTTACAATTCCAAAGCCATGTGCTGCAATAGCAGAATTACTTGAACAATCAAAGAATCCTTCTATTAGCCAGACACTACTATTAGCCAGAAAAGATTAAAGAAGGACAGAAGCGCCAACAGGAAAAGAATGCTGATGCCCTAAGGAACTATGAAAGCCCCATTTAGAACGTTTGGTTGCAGATTCTCATGAAAGTACCCAGAGATGTGTTGCAGAAATTATAGCTGGTTTAATCAGAGGTTCTAAGCATTGGACATTTGAGAAGGTGGAGAAGCTTTGGGAGCTCCTGTGCCCGCTGCTGAGAACAGCTCTGTCCAACATGACAGTGGAGACATACAATGACTGGGGAACCTGCATAGCCATGTCCTGTGAAAGCAGAGATCCCTGGAAGCTTCATTGGCTATTTGAGCTGCTTTTGGAGTCACCATTGAGTGGTGAAGGAGGATCCTTTGTAGATGCATGCCGACTCTATGTGCTACAAGGTGGCCTTGCCCAGCAAGAATGGAGAGTCCCTGAGCTATTACACAGACTTCTGAAGTACTTGGAACCCAAACTCACCCAGGTTTACAAAAATGTCCGAGAATGGATAG
Organism: Neodon shergylaensis; assembly: GCA_025134845.1. Classification (NCBI taxonomy): domain Eukaryota; kingdom Metazoa; phylum Chordata; class Mammalia; order Rodentia; family Cricetidae; genus Neodon; species Neodon shergylaensis. Next base: position 2,371,749 of record JABTXL010002417.1, read on the forward strand.
GGAGTGTGCTGACCTACATATTTATGATAGATGTTTCTTTGCCAAATACCACACCAACAACATCCCCTTGTATCTCTGAGTTTACTGCTCGAGTCCTAGAAAAACTGAAACCCCTCACGGATGTGGATAAAGAAATTCAGAACCATGTTATGGAAGAAAATGGCATTGCTGTAAGCTTCTTGTATCTTCATAGGCATATCTTTTCTTAGGTTGGAAGTTTTCTTCTATGATTTTGTTAAATATATTTTCTGTGCAGTTGAGATGAACTTCTCCTTCTTCTATACCTATTATTCTTAGATTTGGCCTTTTTAGAGTGTCCCATATTTCCTGGATATTTTGGGTTAAGCTTTTGTTAGATTTAATGTTTTCTTAACTGATGAGTTTATTTCCTCTACTGTTTCTTCAGTGCTTAAGAGTCTCTCTTCCATCTCTTGTATTCTGCTGTTGATGCTTGCTTTTGTGGTTCCTGATTATTTTCTCATGATTTCTGTTTCTATAATTCCATCTCTTATCTTTGCTAACAGATGTATTCTGTATCTTCAGAACTATTTAACTACATGAGAATTCTTAGCATATTTTATTAGTTTCTGAAAATTAAGCATGTTACTTGATGTTATTTTGTAATAGAAACAGTTAATGAAGGTTTCCATGACAATTTTTCCTAATTGGTAGCTGTTCAAATGTTTTTTCTTATATAAAGTCTAACAATTGTATCAAAGAGTGGTTTTCTATGGTGTGATCTTTCTGATCTGATACTCTCTCGTGTGTATTATATATTTCAATGTGTTTTTAATTTCAAGGAAGGTCTGTTGAATTATCACTTTCTTTATTCATGATGCTCCAAAGATGCTTTCTCCTTGTTCACTTTAATATTTAATATTTCACCTACTTAACTATAGCATCTGTCACAAAATATTAATATTGTTAAATTTTTCTTTTTCTTCTTTATCCTCATGTATATCTTTCAAAAATTTGTCAATCAATTTTATATTTCTTCTACTTAAGACAACAATTATTAAATTCCTTCTTTTATCTTAATAACATCTCAATTCTATGTACTAATTTTTGTGCCTTTTGATAATTCTAAATTTTTATTTGCCCTTGTATCATTTATATGTCTCTTTTATCTCCTTGTTTATAAAATAATTCAGATTTATCACTCTTCCCTGTGAATGTGTTTTTCTGAGATACTTCCTTTGTTTAAATGAGCACTAAAATTTGTTATTTATTTGTTCTCATCATTTTGTTTGTATGATTTAAGCAGAATCCTTTGCCAGGCCCTTACTTGTGTGCTTTTTCTTTTCTTGAACTTTTCAATATATATGAGATTAGAACAGTGTTTATTCCTGATCTGAGCTCTTTTGCTGTTATAATTTCATATTGTCAAAAAGTGTGATGGTTTGCTTTGGGAAATTTTACTTTATTTCCAACTCTGACATTAACTTAAAATTGTCTTTCCTACATCTATATAGTCATTGTTCTTACAATTTTTATGCAATGCCCTGTCAGAGGTCCTGGTTTGGTGTATATCCTGTCTCAAGCTTCCATTCCCACCTGTAGGTCCTAGTTTGGTGTGTATTACTGTCTCAAGCTTACATTCTCACCCAGAGGTCCTGCTTTAGTGAGCATGATTGTTTTCTCAAACTTCCAGTCCCTATCTTAGTACTTGCTTTTATCTTGCTCAAATCACAATTTCTACATTTCTCAAATTGACCTGCTATGTTTCTAATGAATATTTTTTGAGTTTTATTGTTTTGATTTTTTATTGCTCCCATGCTTTCTGTAGCATAAATATTGATGTTATCTCTTATGGAAGCTCATGATTTACTTATAGTCTGTAGTGTCTCTGAATACCTTATCATCTTGTCTTACTATATATGTAACTAAGCTTAATTTCTTATTGTTGTTACTATTGTTTTGATATCTAGTTTCTCTGTTAGGTAGATATTATAAAATAATAAAAAGTATGTCAGCATAACTGTGTTCCTAGAACCCCCTACAGTGATTTTTTGATGCAAAACATGTAATCACAGATTGTCTATTAGCTTCCTATGATTCTCATTTTTATTTGTAATTAAATTAATTCTTACTAACCCTCCTTATAAATTCTTTCAACACATATGCAACCAAAATTTGTTTAAATTTTTTTTCCTTGACAGGTCCTAAGACTTTCTTCCGAAAATTCTTTGCACTTTCTCTATGTGTTCTTTCTTTGTATTTTCCTGTCTGTCTTTCTTGTCTCATTAAAGTTTCAACTAGTGTCCTTTTTCTAAGAGGTCCATCCCGTCATTACAAAGCAAAGAATCCATTAATAACTCAGTGCTAGATTACCTGTATTAATTATTTACTTAGTTCTTACCACTGATATTGTCTTAGTTTGCATTCATTTATATGTTAATTCAAGAGTAAGCAACTGATAGTCCCTAAGCTAATTCTGGCCAGCCACCTGTTTTTAGAAATAAGTTTCACTGTAGCACAGTTATTTATTTAAATATTATCTATCTATAAGTACTTTAACATCATGATGGTAGAGTTGAATAATTGCAAGAGAGACCATATGTCTCTCAAAGAATAAAATATTTACTGTCTGGACATTTACAGAGAAAAAAATAATTTCAGCCTCCTGTTAGTTTTCTTGTTTTCTCCCACTAGAGTTTAAGTTCCATAGTAACATGAATGCTGTCTGCCTTTTCATTATTTTTTTTCTCATCAAGATTAGCACTCAGCATATGGATAGTGATCTCTAAATTTTTGTGCATGAATTAACCTAGGTTTTAGATTGTCAGCATCTTTTCTTAGTCTTTCGCATATGATTTAGTAGATTAATAGAACTTTAATGATAATAATATTCAATTCTCCACTTAAAAATCCCGATGATAAAATTAAGAGTAGACACTTAAAGGCAATGATTCCCAAGGAAAGACTTTATGGAATTTGTTTTTACATCAATTAGCAGATATATACATGCATAGATGTTTGAGTGCTTGCCAGCTCTGAAGTCAAGATGCCTGTATTTAATGCCTAGGAAATTTAGTTCTTGCTATAATAGGTTTAATGAGCTTTTATCGCTTCCTTTACTTATCTAGGTCTGCATTTATTACACAGTGAAATGTTGATGGGTTGTCTGCATGAGAGAATTATTGCCAGTATCAAAGAGGAAGAATGTCAGTGCCTAAGGGACATATATATGTTATAAGATGGTGAAAAGAATAAAGACAATTATGATTTTACAAGAAAGAAAACAAATCCAAAGATAGTACTAAAGTAAAAAAGTGATAACAATGAAAATAATCAACTCAATATAAACAACCCAATAAAAGCAATTTTATATTCCTGGTACTTGAATCTGTTGAAACCATATTTTGTATAATTTAATCATTTTAATAGCCGACATTAGTATCTGAGATGATTGCATACATATTGTGTTCTTAAACCAAATTATTATAAGCTTAACTTATGTAGAATGTAAAACCGGAGATGTATTCAGGCCTGAGTAACTTTGCGTTCCAAATCTAAATGTTCATTTATAGATCTATCCACTTCTTATTGAAAGGTGAATTGCATAGACCTCTGCCCATAGCTGTCTTCTACTTTTCTTTCTAAGCACATTTTAATCAAGCTCAGCTTCATTTTCTCCTATATTCAAATACTTCTCTAAACTCTGAAATCCATGCTGCTTTCTTCCTCTACAGGACTTACATTTTGTCTCAAGACCACAGCCTAGCTTTCAAAAGAAATCAATTTTAGATTTCCACAGAGGTGTTTGAAATGAAACCTGTTTAATTGTTGTTAATTCTCTGCTCTTGTAAATCTGGATTTTGTAGTTCAGACTTGTTGGCCTAAGAAAGGAGCCAGCCTAGTGTCAGGGTCTATCAATTTGGTTGCATTGTAATAAAAAGAGCAATGACTGCTCTGCGCCAAGAATCACTGTACCCTTTATCCTTACGTCTCCACCTCCTGCCTTGTGCCTGGTGAAGTGGAGAAATTCATTAATAGAAACGGCAGTAGAACCAGCAGCGGTAATAATAGTGGAAGTTTCTTTGAGAGCAGGAACATTTCCAGCAGCAGTGGTGGTAACACAAACAATAATGACTAACTTAAAGGTGCCAGGAAATGTTCTAATATTGTTATGCCATTATTTCTTACTCCTCTTATAAAACCATTTTAAAGATAGGTCCATGAGTTCCCGATAGAACATCCCCATTGTCTCAGTGTGTGGGTGCACCCTCGCGGTCCTGAGTTCCTTGCTCGTGCTCTCTCTCCTTCTGCTCCTGATTTGGACCTTGAGATTTCAGTCCGGTGCTCCAATGTGGGTCTCTGTCTCCTTTCATCGCCTGATGAAGGTTAATATTCAGGAGGATGCCTATATGTTTTTCTTTGGGTTCTCCTTCTTATTTAGCTTCTTTAAGAACCTGGGTCTGAAAAAGCCTGGGATAAAACTGGTCTCGCTGAACATAGCGGACAATGTGGGCTACTGAGACCTCAAGAACAATGGCAATGGGTTTTTGATCCTACTGCACCTATTGGCTTTGTGGGAGCCTAGGCAGTTTGGATGATCACCTTACTAGACCTGGATGGAGGTGGGTGGTCCTTGGACTTCCCACAGGGCAGGGAACCATGACTGCTCTTTGGGCTTACGAGGGAGGGGGACTTGATTGGGGGAGGGGGAGGGAAAGGAGAGGCGGAGGTGGGGAAGAGACAGAAATCTTTAATAAAAAAAAATAAAAATAAAATAAAATCTTACCCCACAGAAGAGCTACAACTCCTCTCTACCTTGTTATAACGGGGATGGAGATGAGTTCCAAATATGTTTGTATTATGCTGATTAAACCTTGCTTATTACAAAAAAAAGATAGGTCCATGAAAATTAAGATTAATATGTGATCTTTCAAGGGTCATATTCCAATCAAATAACTGAACATGTTCTCAATTTAAATTTTAACATATAATGAAACTATTTTGATTTATAGCTATGCAATACCTTTTTTGAAGTTTCTCTATATTAAAAGTCAGAGAAAAGCTGAGGAGTAGATACGTCATTTCATCTGACAGATGGGAGGTTTGATATCTATCAGAGTTTCACAGTATTCATACTATAACATTTATTTTATGGCATATTACAAGATATTCATAAAGTATGCCAATAAAGTTTCTGTAAATAAAAATTCTAGTATAAACCACAATCTACATACACAAACACACAACTGTCATTAACCAAATATGTTCACTGTTGTATTGGATGAGGTTCAACCAAGTATATGTCACATTTTTCAGCTTGTATTGTATAAATGTTCCCATTAGGCTAATGGTGAAACCAAATATGAACACAGAGTTGGTATGTAAACCAAAGAGTTTTGTGGAAGTTGGTACAGACTGTGTTTTGCTTGTTCTCCATTTCCATACTTTTTTATCTTACATACCTCATTTACAGGGTGTGTGAATTATGAACTCAGGCTTAGACACAGATAATTTCCCAGGGCTACACTGGGATAAACACATATGAATGGTAAATAAGCCACAAAGTATTGTACATGTGTAATTCTACTGCAAGTTTCCCATCCACAAAGAATAGAAACTCTCTTCAAAAATAATATGAGAAGTTGGGTCTGCCTATGGTCTGGATGAATGTTTCTCATCTTCCAAAGTTACTGGATTGGATCTCTACCACATATGGTGATTATATTCCAAGACAGTAATTTTACAATAGGAGTTATGGTTAAAGGAGCTCATAAGGGATAAGACTAATGACCACATAAGCAAAGAAACATTGAGTTCTCATTTCTTCCCCTGTGCATATTCACTTTCCCAGCTATGCACAAGCCATGGAGGTCACTGAGAAAGTTGTCTTCTTCAAGCACAGTGGTGATCGTTTGTCAGAAACAGCATTAGCTAACATTTTCAGTGTCAACTTCGATACTCTATGGCTATGAAAACATAAATACCTGTTAAATCCACTTTGTCTATGGCATTTTGTTATGGTTGCTCATGTAGAAGAATGCATCCTATGATGATATTGCTACGTGAACTTAAGCCTTTCATTTCCTTTGAGCCATGGGTCAAAAAAAAAAAAAAAGGTTGAGACACAGTATTTTTGTCGACTTGATTTAGCTTCCTGTTCCTAGCAGTTGAACTCGCTCTTTCTGGTTGTAGTGGTTGTAGACCCTTTAGGGCATAGTGAACATTTAACAAAATCACCTTGTATCTGAATCCTGATATGGGTACACTTGAGTGGTCATTCGTAAATTGGCACACGTAATAAAATACTTTATAAATGGAAGAAAAGAAAAGAAAAAGAAAGTGCCAAGGAAAATCTTAACAGGTAGCCTATGATCATAAAATAACAAATGTTGAGTTTAGGATTTCCTAATCTTGTGGCCCAATATTAGCAGGTGAAATGCATTACCTGGAAAAACTGAATAGAATACAAATTATGTACTGAAGCAAAGGACTAATTATTGCAAATATATTGGTTCATTTATAACTATTAGTAAAAAATAGCCATGAATTAGCAATAAGCATAAAAGTGGTAACTAGCAAATTGAAAATGGTCCCAACTAAAATTAAGAGAAACTATGCTGTATTTTGAATTCAGCAATCTTGAATATGGTGTTTCTTTTGCCTGGGTCTTAATTTCTCCATCTATAAAATAAATGAGCTAGGTTATATGGTCTTTAATTTACTCTACAGCCCTCAACACATTAACTACCTACTGATCAATATCAAGGATTAGACACTTTTTCAAAGTGAAGATGGAAAATAGTTAAGCAAGGAATGAAATGAGGTGTTTTAAGTTTGACTTATCAAAACATATTGATAATGATGTCTACTAGCTAATACTATATCTGGCTTTGGCTTAACATTCAATAATCTTTCCAGGGAAAGTATAGTTGTTTCAGGAATTGACATCATGCTGAATCCTGGAACAAGGCCTAATAACTGGTCTCTTGTTTGCATGGATTAAAATTTTAATTTAGAAGAAGCAATGTGACAGCCAATGATGTGATCCAAACAATTTTATTTTATGATGAAAAACTCTCTACATTGTTTTATAATTGTTATTAGAGTTTCATACGAGTTTCAGATATCAAATTTACAAAATTAATTACCTTATTACTAAGACTGAAATTAATTTCACATAGTAAGTATTCCTTGGGTTTTTTTTAAATGTTGCACTGTATTGTTAATTTAACTACTACACTGAATTATGTAACATCTAGAATTTTGAGAAGGACATAGGAAAGGAAAGTACTTGGGTTGTCCTATAACTGAAACACAGAAATTGCATTACTTAAAGATCTACATAACTATAATTTGCCTGATTTAGGCCTATAAAATTTCATCTATAGACTGCCATTGTTTTTATTTTCTTTATCTTACTGATTTACTCATTCTTGACAATGGATAGAATTCAATAGCTGAAAATATCTTTAACCATTGATTACAATACAAAAAATAGTTATGAAAATTTGAACACTCTGAAATAAAGAAAATTGAACAAATTTCCCTCAAAGGCAGAAATTTAGACAAACTGATCTCTAAATAAAAAAATGCCAAGTGTGAACTTGGTCTCAGTAAAAGTAGGAAGTGTATCAGGGTGCCTTAATGAGACCTCATAAATAGCGTATTACACTTGACTCAGTTTAAAAGCCATTCATTCCCATGTCCCAGTGGTTTGTGACCATATACTGTACATTCATTTTTCCATAGTATTTTGTTCTTGTAACATCTTATTTGATATGTTATTGAAAACTAGGACTTCCAGCTTTCAGCACTCAAACAATAGACTTTGCAGATGTAGGAGTGTTTCACTGACTGTAAAAAGCCTACCTCTCTTTTATTTGTTTGTCTATGGAGAGATTTTTAAGTCTTTAAAATCACATTCATTCCTATGGATTCACAGACTGATAACAAAGATAGAAATTAGTAAATCTAAAGAAAAAAAATAACCTCCTCTTAAATCAATGACTGAGGTGTTAAGAACTTCTCAGGTTCTCCAGTATGTTTTTTCTTCACCAGTGTTGAATTGACTTTGTTTTCTATTTTAACTGTAAAAAGCAGTGATTTTCATTTTTGTCTTTTCATTCATAAGTATACCACACATAGATAATATTCAATATCCTCTCACATCCTGTCTTCATATCTCAAATATCCTCTACTTTCCAGAGTTTCTTTTTTACTTTAATGTCTAATCTGTATTCAACATAGAAGTGTAAACATACATTGTCAGACCATTTGATCCACGTTTATTTCACAAAACTTGATGACCTCTAATCTCACCATTTTTTCTATAAAACAATTCAGATTTATTCTTATAAGTGGATACTATTCCGTTGTGCATACATGGATTTTATTTTATCCACTAATTATACTGAAGGAATCTTACAAAATCACTTAGACTGTGACATAGTTGTTGTGAATAGTGTTTCAGAAATTATCAATACTGTTACTGTTTAATATAAAATATTTCCTTTCAAGCTCGAGTTGTGAATTTGTGATCCACATCTAATGGATTGTTCTGGGAATTTAGAGAGGTAGTCTCTAGTTAAAGAGAATACTTTCGTAACTAGAGGCCCTTGGGTATTTTGTTGCTTGTTCACCATCCTCCGCACTACACACACACATACACACAAACATGTGCGCGTGCGCACACACATACAGACACATACACTTACTGCTTTTAGCCAGAGTTACAGTAAACATCAGGAACAGAATAGTTTAAGTAACATGTGAGGTGACCAGAAACAGTAAGCTTACACTTGTAATAAAGAATGGGTTGACAGTTGCCAATGAAATATCATTTAAAAATAGCCACATGGCAGAAATGATCTAAGAAATGGGAGAAGTGATATTGATGGTGTGTTTAGGAACACTGTCACACCACAACAACATACTCTGGAACTATAAAAAACTGTGATTATGTGCACAGTTCTGTAAAATGATGAGCCTATCAGCATCATTTAATATAATGGAAAAGTCAAAACAAGAGCCACACCTCCTTGAAAAATTAAAGGCAATACTGGTTGCTAAGGAGAAGAGCTTATGATGTTCTACCCTTGCTTAGGGATTGAGGTAACTGGGATAGGAAGAGTCATTGTCCTCAGTTGTGTAGGCATTAAGTACTTGCTCATTTTTCTCAAGAAATCCACTGTATCGCCACAATCAAAACAAAAACAAATTACCTGAAAGTAGAAGATGGACAAGTTGAGAAGAGTGATTAGGTGGGAACGGAGAAGAAGAAGAGGTCAGTGGTGTGTGTGACAGACAGAGTGGTTAGAGATTAAAATCATATACGTGAACCAAAGCTATAGTTAACTCAATTACTACATAATTAATATTTCTATATTATTATTAATAATTAATGTTCTTTGAGGAAACAAACTGCACGAGGACAAAAGGAAACATGCTATGAGACCATCACAGGAATTTGCTGCCCTTTTCTTACAATAGATTCTTTACTATAGCAAAACTCATTTGAATGATTTTCTCTAGAGAAGAAAACCAGAAAGGTTTTTTTGTTTATTATTATTAAAAATTTCCACCTTCTCCCCTCCTCTCATTTCTCTCCCTCTCTCTCCACTCCCTCCTCCCGTCCCTCTCCAGTCCGAAGAGCAGTCAGGGTTCCCTGCCCTGTGGGAAGTCCAAGGTCCTTCCCGCTCCAACCAGGTCTAGGAAGGTGAGCATCCAAACAGACTAGGCTCCCACAAAGCCAGTACATGCAATAGAATCAAAACCCAGTGCCTATTTCTCTTAGGTAATAGGACTTTGGGGGTAGGGTGGGCTGGGGGTAAGGGGAGATGGGGAGAGAAAAGTGAGAAGAGGAGGATGGGGGGAACTTGGGGAAACGGGATGATTAGGGATAAAACAAGGTTGGATAGAGGAGCAGGGAATCACATAACTTAATTAAGGGAACCACCTTAGGATTGGTAAGAGACATGAACCTAGAGTGGCTCCCAGGTGCCCAGGGCAATGTCCCCAGTTAGTTCCTTGGACAGCTGAGGATAGGGAACCTGAAATGACCCTATCCTCTAGCCATACTGATGAATATCTTTCATATCACCATAGAACCTTCATCCGGCGATGGATGGAGATTGAGACAGAGACCCACACTGGAGCATCGGACTGAGCTCCCATTGTCCCAATGAGGAGCAGAAGGAGGGAGAACATGAGCATGGAAGTCAGGACCACGAGAGGTGCACCCATCCACCGAGACAGTGGGGCTGATCTATTGGGAGCTAACCAAGGCCAGCTGGACTGTGACTGAAAAAGCATGGGATAAAACCGGACTCTCAACATGGCGGACAATGAGGGTTGATGAGAAGCCAAGGACAATGGCATGGGGTTTTGTTCCTACTTCATGTTCTGGCTTTGTGGGAGCCTAGCCAGATTGGATGTTCACCTTCCTAGACCAGGATGGAGGGGGGAGGATTTGGGACTTCCCACAGGGCAGGGAACCCTGACTGCTCTTCGGACTGGAAAGGGAGGGGGAGAGGAGTGGGGGGACGGAGAGAGGGGCGGGAGGAGGGGGGGAAATGGGAAGCTGGGAGGAAGCAGGAATTTTTTTTTCAATAAAAAAATTAAAACAAACAAACAACAACAACAAAAAAACTCAGTGCCATTGTCCTTGGCTTCTCAGTCAGCCCTCCTTGTCATCCACATTCAGAGAGTCCGGTTTGATTACATGCTCCATCAGTCCCAGTCCAGCTAGCCTTGGTGAGCTCCCAATAGATCAGGTACACTGTCTCAGTGGATGGGTGCACCCCTCGCGTTCCTGACTTCCTTGCTCATGTTCTCCCTCCTTCTGCTCCTCATTTTGACGTTGGGACCTCAGTCTAGTGCTCCAATGTGGGTCTCTGTCTCTATCTCCATCCATCACCAGATGAAGGTTCTATGGTGCTATGCAAGATATTCGTCAGCATTGCTATAGGATAGGGTCATTTCAGGCTTCCTCTCCTCAGCTGTCCAAGGAACAAGCTGGGGACATCTCCTTAGGTACCTGGGAACCCCTCTAGATTCGAGTCTCTTGCCAACTCTAAAATGGCTCCCTTAATTAAGATATCTACTTCCTTGCTCCCATATCCACCCTTCCTCCATCCCAACCACCCCATTCCCCCAAGATCTCCCCATTCTCCCCTTTTCCCTTCTCTCTCGCCCTCTCCCCTTACTCCCATCCCACCCAACCCCCAAGTTCCCAATTTTTGCCTGGCAATCTTGTCTACTTCCAATATCCTGGAGGATAACTATGTTTTCCTTTGGCTTCACCTTCTTATTTAGCTTCTCTAGGATCACAAATTATAGGCTCAATGTCCTTTATTTATGGCTAGAATCCCCTAATGAGTGAGTACATACCATATTCATCTTTTTGGGTCTGGATTACCTCACTCAGGATAGTGTTTTCTATTTCCATCCATTTGCATGCAAAATTCAAGATTTCATTGTTTTTTTACCGCTGAGTAGTACTCTAATACATATATATTCCACACTTTCTTTATGCATTCTTCCATTGAGTGGCATCTAGATTGTTTCCAGGTTTTGGCTATTACAAATAATGCTGCTATGAACATAGTTGAACAAATGCTTTTGTAGTGTGATAGGGCATCTCTTGGGTATATTCCCAAGAGTGATGGTGTTGCTGGATACTGGGGTAGGTTGATCTCGAATTTCCTGAGAAATCGCCACACTGTTTTCCAAAGTGGTTGCACAAGTTTGCATTCCTACCAGCAATGAATGAGTGTTCCCCTTACTCCACATCCTCTCCAGCAAAGTTTATCTTTTGTGTTTTTGAATTTAGCCATTCTGTCAGGTGTAAGATGGTATCTCAAAGTTGCTTTGATTTGCATTTCCCTGATCGCTAAGGAGGTTGAGCATGACCTTAAATGTCTTTTGGCCATTTGAACTTCTTCTGTTGAGAATTCTCTGTTCAGTTCAGCGCCCCATTTTTTTTTAAATTGGGTTAATTAGCATTTTAAAGTCTAGTTTCTTGAGTTCTTTATAATTTTGGAGATCAGAACTTTGTCTGATGCAGGGTTGCTGAAGATCTTCTAATCAGTAGGTTGCCTTTTTGTCTTAATGGCAGTGTCCTTTGCTTTACAGAAGCTTCTCAGTTTTAGGAGGATTCAAGGAGATACTTCCTGAGTTAAGATCCCAGATACTCAGAGGCCACTGAAGTCTGGACTCAGAGACCATAAAAAAATAGTGAGCTGGCAGCAGCCTTTAGCGATATCATCATGATTCTGTTTTGTTGTAATACAGACTGAGAAAGTTACAGGCTGAAGGACAATCCCACTCAGTTTTACAAGGAAAACTGGGGAGGTCAGCGAATGTGTTGCATCATTGTTTTTGCTGTAGGAAATATATAAGATCACAATGCAAACAAATTTGAGGGAGAAGCCTAAACTACAGTGGAGAGTCCAGTATGTCAGAAGTGATGATAATCAGAGCATCTGCTGAAGAAAGTCAAAGAAATAAGTGGATCTTGATCAAGATGTAGGCCATGTGGATTGCAAAGTACAGGAATCAATTGATAAACTGCTCAGACTCTGTGTTGTTCAGACCAAAATGCCAGGTGCTCACAGTACAGAACAGAAAATTGGAAGAGTTAGAATTCACCATGTTAAGTATTCATTTACATTTGGTCTGATGTTTTTAAGATATTTTTGTTTCTTTTCCTAGTTGGAATGGAACATTTTACCCTGTGGGACTGAATCTTGGAATTTCTCTCTCTCTCTCTCTCTCTCTCTCTCTCTCTCTCTCTCTCTCTCTCTCTTTCACACACACACACACACACGCACGCACGCGCACACAGGCACACACACACACAAATGAGTTTAGCCATGAAGCATAGGGGACCAGGATTATATAATTACTATTTGAATTTGAATTATGCCCTAGGTTCAAAGTTTGAATTATTGATCTATAGCTGGTACACTCTTTTCAAATTTTCTGTCTCTCTCACAACTAAAGAAACTTCTCCTCCACCGTATGCCACTGTTATGACTTTGCGCATACATATGTGCAGTAAATATTGATTAAACCTTCAAAAGCAATAAGCAAAAAAATCTTTCCATAAGTTATTTCTGTTGGTTATGTGGTTACAATTGTGAAAAATGTAACTAATAACAATATGCAGGTATATAAACATACCTATTGTTTGCTATCTTTGATAATTTTGCATATATTATTTTTACTAAAATAATATGGTTGTTCTTGCTCATTTTCTGCAGAACTTTGTTTATTTCTGTAGGGCTTACTTAGAGAAAATTAAAACTCCATTAGAGTAATCCATTTTAAGAGTCCTTTTCTCTTGCATCCTTTCCAATATTTGTTTTCTTTCATATTCTTTATGATAGCTGTTCTCACAGGCAAGGATGGAATCTAAATGTAAGCTTAGATTGGCATTTCCATGGAGACTAAAGATATTAAGAATTGTTTCATATCCTTTTTAGATATCTGTACCCTGTACCTTTTGTTTTGTCTATTCAACTCCTGGGTCCTTATTATTGGCTTATTTGTTCATTTGACATTTTTCTTAGTACTTAATGTATTCTGGCTAACGTTCTGACAAATGAATAGTTCAGAAATTTTCTCTCCCATTTTATGTGTCTTATTGTTTTCAGTTTTTAATCATTTATTTGCTATATAGAAATTTTTTAATTGCTAAAATCCCACAGCAAGAAGGAGTTTATGGGAGTGTTTTAAGGGAAAAAATAGAGGAAAAATTGTGTAATTATGTTATAATCTAGAAGAGTAAATGTTATACATTTTTAAAATCCCATTTGTCAATTTTTAATTTCATTTCAAGTGTTAAACCATAAAAATGTAAAATGTTACATCTTACATTTTGACTATTAATGGATTTTGAACTGCTCATTTTTCATATTTTAATTTTGATAATTTCAAACAATTACATAATGCATATTGTAATTTTTAATGTTCCTATTTCCCTTCCTCATGTACTTTTCTCTCCTTCTGGAATCTTCTCTGTGGGTCTTCCTCCTATTTCCATGTCTTGTTTTTGGGTGTGACTCAATAATTTTAATTAGAATCACTTGACTGAGGATGAGTGGGAAGTTGAGGATAGAGTGTCAGGTTTCTTAGTAGACAACTAGTTTTCCCAGAATGTTTTCTTAAATACCTTAACTTTTCACCAATGGATGCTTTGTCATCTCTCCTACATTTGCTCCTTCTACTTTATTGCATTGAGCTTCATGTCTAGTATGTTATCAATCTTTTGCTATTTTTGTTGCTGTAACGCTAAGGTACAACTTGAAATAAAGTATTATGATACCTTGTACATTGGTCCTTTTCCTCAGGATTGCTCTGACTGTCTGTTTACTTTTGTGGGTACATATGCATTTTAGCATTTTCTGTATAGAAAAGCAATGTTTATGCCATTGAATGTTTGGTTTTTATTACTTTGTCAAATGGACTTTTTCATAATATTAATTCCTCTGATCTGTGAATTTTGGACACATTTCTATTACATGTTGTCTTTCTCGGTTGCTTGCTTCAGTGTTCATAATTTTTATTTTTTGGTTTTTCGAGACAGGGTAGATCCTTTACTTTCTTTGTTATTCTTATTCTCTGATAATTTTGAAAAAAAAATGTGAGTGGACTGTCTTTCCCAAGTTATTCATCATTGATTTGAAGAAAAGCTAATAATTTTGTTATATTGACTTTTTATCTTAATATTTTGTAAAATGTTGTCAAGTCTAAAAATATTCTGAACTAATATTTTCTGTCCTTTAGTTGTAATATCATATTGAAAGGATAGAAAATTTGAATTCTTCCTTTACTTTATATTTTACCTCATTATTATGACTAAGATTCAAATGCTCTATTGAATCAGAGTTGAGAAAATAGTCATTCTTTTCACATTCTTGAATTTACAGACAATAATTTCCATTTTATACAGTTACTATGAACTTAACTATAGACTTGTCGCATATCACCCTCATCTCCTTGAAGAGTGATCCTTCCATTTATAGTTTTTTCAGAGTTTTCTATCATGAGTAATGTGAAATTTTGCCCAAGGCTTTTTATAAGTATATTGCAATGAGCATGCAATATTTCTTGGTTCCGGATGCTTTTTATGTGTTTCATTGTACTTTCTGATTTGCATATATTGACTCACCCTGGTATATCTGAAGTGAAACCAAACTGACCATGATATATAACCTTTAAAAACTGTGATTGATTGAATTTGGTTGTCCGGATGTTTATTTTGTACATTTTTCATTAGTTTTCTTGACATCAGTTATAGAATATCTACAACTCTGTAGCAAGATTGGCCAAACATCTATCACAAGCTTTGCCCTTTTTTACACCTATCTGGGTTAGCTGATTTGAAGATAAGCCTTTTCCAAATGTGTTCTGTTATATTGAAATTTTGCACTTTGAATTAGTCTAGGAATTACAAATAATGTTCTTTAGATTGAGTGTTCAAAATCATCTTTAAAATGTCTTATAATGTAAAACACATTAAATGATATATTGTCTTACTCTGGATTAAATCTTTGAGCAGGAACCTACCATTGAGGGATATACTATTAATAGATGTACAAAGCCAATGATTGTTTAATAATACTGTGCTTTTCCAGTCTTAATTTCTTATTTTTATTTGCAGACATAATGGCACAGAGCTATGAGCCAAAATCTTAGATAACCAAGACAAGAGGATGCAGAATACAATGTTATCTTACCCATCTTCACCTTAAAAATAAAGTTCAGGTTCTTAGTTCTATCAAATATGCTAAGGTAGTATATGATAGTAGAGTTTGATATAGTTGCAGTAAAGAGGATAAGGGAAGTCTGTCAGAAAACAGTCAAAAGAACGATTCCTGGTAAACAATGTCCTTGGGACCTGTGAGAGAAGAGCCAGGACAAAAGAGCAGAGGACATTTTACCTCAGAAGCACTTTGTTCCCTAGATTGTTTTTGGATATTATTCAATGTCTACTGTGTTAAAATTTTACATTTAGTAAGATATGTTACTTATCTTACATCATAAGGTATGTTTATTTTTGTTGGATCTCAGAACATACAATTAATCTGGCCAGTGTGCCCTGAATTTGAATATGTCCTTATGCCTTGCTTTCATACTTTTCCAGATATAATCTTTAGTCTATGCTGTACAGCTGTGTTTAAATTGGTCTATTCTGAGAAAGTACTGGGAAAGGGCTTCTCTGTTATTATTCACTATGTGTTTGCTGCTGTTTATTTATGTGCTTTCCTGATCATGTTTTTCTTTTTAATTCAAACCTTCTTAGAATCATTTCTTCTATGTTACATTAATGTATAAAAGTACTGGAACTGAATTAAATTATCTCCATCATTAGATTGCAGTCTTCCCAGTTTTTAAGATCCTCAGATCCCAGGTCTTATAGACACATATATGCACAGGTAAGCAAAAGTTGACAGATGTATCTAAATAATAATTTGCCACTATAAAATATGGCAAAATTAAATACTTAGTGCTATGTAATTCATATTTCTATATCAAAAAGAGCCTGAATCCTACAAATTTATCCTTGGAAAATGCATGTAATTGTAATATATAGCAAAATATAGGCCTCATGCAAAAATATCTTCATGCCAAAAGTATTAAATCATAAACCGCATGGATCAAAATTTGTAAATTATGTAACTGAAGACCGTGATTTCAGCTTTATTTAGAATTATCAAGATAGAATTTTCAAAACCCATACCTATGGCTTTTGCTCTTGGGGAATATAAAAATGTGAGACATTGGTGTACATTGTTCTAAAGAGTCCTGTGAGTAATGTTGATGTGAATACAAAATGAAACTGAGAAGACCCTGTGTCAACGTGTTTGCCATCCGGGCCTATCCAGTTCTTCAAATTGATCCACCCTAATATCTACTTCATCTACAAAGGATTGGAACTGGTAGCAGAGCCCATGTACAGGAACAGATGCAGGACCAAGTCAGCACACTGTGGTCTGAGCTGGCATCCCTCACTGAGGAGCCTGAGAGACCCTTGGAAGCTCTGAGAGGAGATGAGGCAGGGGCAGAGGAGTCTACAGAGGCTGCGGTGTCCCCCCAAAACTAGAGAAGTTCAAGTCTGTGGACTCACAAAATTGGAAGGAAAGATGGCAGAACAGAGCCAGATGCATGGGGGTGAGTGGCAAAACTATAAGTGGTCCATGCTGTAAGCAGAAGCTACGTCGAAGTCTATGCTCCCTAGATGCAGCTGACTGTAAAGGGAAAGGATGGTAGACTCACATTTAAAAAACAAAGACATTGAAGGCTTCTGTGGTAACCTTTGTTCCCTAACCTCCAGGCCCTCAAACCCTAAAACGAAATTTTATAAACAAGAAAAATTTCTTAAATATTGGGATAAGGAGCTGGGCAGTGGTGGCACGCACTTTTAATCTCAGCACTTGCCTATCAGAGGCAGGAGGATTTATTTGAGTTCGTGGCAAGCCTGGTCTACACTTTTCTGGCAAGACTTCCCAATACCAGCAACAGGAGTGAGTCCTCAAAGAAACCTGAATTGAGGCACTTACTTGTTGCATAAAGGTCTCTTGTTTTGTTCCTGGCTGCCCAGCTAGCTTAGCCCTGAAGTAATCACACAAAAACTATATTAATTAAAACACTGCTTGGCACAAGTTCTAGGTTGTTATTGGCTAACTCTTACATCTTAATTTAACCAATTTCTATTAATCTGTATATCACCACAAGGTTTTGGCCTACCTGCAAAGTTTCAGCATATCTATGTCTGGGGGCAGATCCATGGCATTTCTCCCTCTGTCTTCCTTCTCCCAGCATTCAGTCCAGTTTTCTCTGCCTACCTAAATTCTGCCCTATTAACAGACCAAAGCACTTTCTTAAATCATTAACCAGTAAAAGAAACACATAGACAAAAGGACCTTCCACACTATTTTCCCTTTTCTGTTTAAACAAAAAGGAAGGATTTAACTTTAACATAGTAACATTACATATAACAACAGTTATCAAACAAGAATTACAGTTATAATAACCTAATCTTTTATCATAACTGTGGAAAGCTATAACTATGACTACAAATTCTTCAACTCTATCAAAGATCCAGAAGGATATAATATTACCTAAGTAAACGTGAAGTACATTGTAAGCAACTTCCAAAACTCTAGAATTGACAGAGACATTTTGCTGCCCGGACAGTCACCCAAAGTTCTTCTGCAACTTTGGAGCATCCATTTTCAGTCTACAGGGCCATAGTATCCAGCAGGCTTTTCCATATAGTAGGAAATTTCAAAGACAGTTCCACCTATTTGGCAGTTTGTCAGTCACTTTGTGTTGTGTTATGTAGATTATCTAGCATACACTTTCATGAAGCAGGAACCCTGAAGGATCATCTCACCTTTAGGCAACTTCAGCAGTCATTTCTCTGTGGGTCCTTCATGTCTATTTAAGCAGTCCAGGAAAGAGCAGTTTCTTGTCTAAATGGCTAACAAACTTCATAAGGAGCCTCTTCAATGCCCGTCTTCCTCTTGAAGTAATTGTTGCTGCAAGGAGCAGATGTGTCTCATTGTCATGAAATATTCTAAGTTATCAAAACATTTTAAATGCCATATTCTGAAGATCTCTGAAAGATTTTGAGAATATATAACTGAAATATATCTTATATATCTAGAAAATCTAACATGACTACAAGCTTGACTATTTTAGATGAGTATCTTAACTTATATTTCTTAATTATACATCACATTTTTAAATGAGCAACACAAACACAATACCTTAACTAAGAGTAGAAATATACATATACACTGTATAACAAAATTGACCTTAAATATGCATCAATAAACCAAGATCCATACCAATGCAAATTAGTCATATATATACATATATATACATATATGTATATATATTCCCCTTTAAATGTAAAAAAACATTTATAGACAATATTTCAGAATATGGGCATAGTTTTATCCAAACTGCTACCTGTTGTTTGGATTGACTGTTAATTGGGTCTTTTATGATGTATCCTGTTTGCTAGATTCATCTCAGTTAGGAGTTGGACGAAGTAATTTTTTGAGGATGTTCATGGTGACCTTTGGGGGATCTTGTTCCATCAAACCACACCAGTCTGGAATCAATCCATAGGTTCTCATCCTATGTAGAAACAAGAGAAGCACTCTTTTACAAAGCAATGTAACCTCAGAATCAAATTTTGAAGTCGGGATACCTTTATAATATACCTGTTGGTTTAGATTAGCAGCCCATACAATGAACTGTCTTTCTGTACTTAAGTCCTTTACAAACAAAAAAATTAAAGAAACCACAATAATATACATAATCCAGTTTCTCTGTGTATAGTCCATCTTTACGTTGCTTACAGTTTTACTCCTTTTACTCTATGACTATCCGTACTCTGTTTCTTTAAAGAATTTTTCTAAATTTTTATAAACCATTTATTTCCTTTTATAACTCTCTATACTCTTTTTCTTCTCTCTTCCAAGGCTACATACATTTATCAAACACTATGACTCATCTGGATTCATCTTTATTGCATATATATATATATATATATATATATATATATATATATATACACAATTTACTTTCCAGTAGTACTTTTTAAAATGGTGTTTCTTAAACATTTAACCTGCACCATTACTAGGTCACATATGGTAAATCAGTGCTTGCTCTGCCTAGCCCAACATGACAGAGCCCCTTGTGCTCCATGGTGTACTGTGTGTGCCCTTTAGCTTACTGCCCCACTTCCAGGCAGTCAGCCAGTCCACTCTGCTACCAAACAAGCTGTAGCACTTTGCTCACAAACCCCATGCAAATGCACTATTTTCTGAAAAAGCCAGAAATCACGTTGGCAGCACAGCACAGAAAGCTGGCATTTCAAAACCCCAACTTTTTTTCTTCTATGGCTGAGTTAGGGAAATCTCTCTTAAAGGAGCTGCAGCAAGCCACCAGCAAACAGCAAGAAGCTGTGTTAAATTGTATTTTCGTGTCTAGAATTAAGCTCTCTCGGGTTTTTAAGTGGATTTTAGTTTGCCACGTTGACGCCAATCTGTTTCAGGGGAGTCGTTTGTTTAATTCCTGGCCGCCCAGCTAATTTTGCCCCAAAATTATCACACAGAAACTGTATTAATTAAAACACTGCTTGGCCCATTAGCTATAGCTTCTTTTTGGCTAACTCTTACACTTTCTGCTTGTTCCAAACCTATGGTTACATCAACATGTGCTAGTTATGTGAAATGTGTATGAAAATGCTTTGTACCTTTGAAGAAACAAATTATTCAATAATTTCCTAACTTCTGATCGATTTTGTTCCTGAAGTGAATAGACTTGACACTTAATGTAGAAGATTGGTGGAATATAAATCTAGCACAATGATTTAGCTCATCTAGTTTTAAGATTGCTAACACATGACCCTAAGCAAAACAATTGTCCTCTTAGGATTCCTTCTAATCTCTATAACAAAATGATGGGTTTTAGTTTCCATTCTGAATTCATGAAGCAATTTAGCTAATAGTAACAATGAAGGAAGCAATGACAAAAAATAGACCTGTAATTTTGTAAGAAATAAATATTGATGGTTTAGAAGTTATCTCCATTATTAGGAGACCCTCTTAGCTTGTTCTTAATTTTTCTGAGGTTTTGTCCTAATTAATTAAAGGATTTCTGTGTCTTTTGCTGCATATAATTTGACTTCTCTAAGCTCCCCTCTCAATGTAAGTTTTTCAACAGCAGTTTGTCTGTGAATTAATCCCATAATTACCATATAAAATGAAAAACAAACAGCTAGCTATGATTATAATATTGTATCTGGCTCAGCTTTATTCAAGATTTATTATTTTAATTTTTGTTTCTCTCATTATTTAGTGAACACTGATACATGATTTTGTAAGTGTCCCAGAACATTCAGATCATTTAAGGAGGAAATTTCAGAATTCACAAAAGTATCTGATCCCATTCTTGAACCACTACAGAACACTGGACAATTTTAGCCAATTTTTCCTTTAGTTGACTGTTGACAGTGGTGGTTGTATACACATCTGAGATGGTGGAAATATAAGTTAAGCTAGGGTAGCACTCGCATTTAAACCAAATATTACTGAGAGTAGTTTAGGAGTGGTGGGATTGGGCTATCAAGAGGCTCTAAGCAATAATAAAACCTATTTATAGAACCAAGTCAATACCACAACAGAACAGAGCCCCTGGACATTCATGAGATTATGGCTTAATCAGCACACTTGGAGACATGCACATGAATGGCCCTGCACAGCTAGTGTGTCTAGGGTCATACAAAGAGGGAGAAAAATATTTATTTTTTATCCCACTCAATTCTTCCTAGATATTTCCCCTCATAACAGTCATATAGATATATAGAATTCAAAAAACCATAACTCATCCACAAGATTCACAAGGAATTAACAGATTCCTTCAAGATATAATTAAAGGTAATTTTAGGTATAATCAAGCATCAGTATTAAAGCCCACCACTATCCTAAAAGGAGACTTAGTGTTACTGATAAAATTCTTTCAAGTCTATTTCTCATTGTTAACCAGTAAGGGTCTATTTATCAACAATTTAATTTAACTAGTAATGTTCACTTTTTGCTCCTATGTCCTCTTGCATAGCAATGTCTATTTTTTATATTGGAAAGACGAATTCTGCCATTAATTTCTCTTTACTGTGGCAATATCTTAAGTAAACACACTATTTACAATCATTGTAAGAAATCTTAGGGAATATTTTTGAAAAAAAATGAATGGATAATCAGAATATGAACAACAATGACAATAATATATGTATGAGTCTCAAACTCCTAACTGTATTAAAAACAAAAAGTTAAATTGATAAGTTAAAAATTTAAGATGGATATAGTAAAAATAAAATATGGAAAACAAGGAAGAAATGACATTCTTTTTTATGTATTAGGATCATATTGTTGGTAAAACAAATCAAAATAGGCTTAGTTGCCTATAACATTCCTTTATTAACTTATTGTTTGGGAGAAAATGTCATGAAACATTTCACTAATATAAGATCAACCCGTTATTATGGCTGCTTTTCTTTTTAGAAGCTCAAAGGCAAAATACATTCTCTTTCTTGTTAGTTCTGAAGGCTTCCGCATTCCTTGACTCATGTTATCTTTTTATCCTAAATACCAGTGCTAGATGAATAAGTTATTCTCATGTCCTCGTTTTTTCAAGTTTTGAGGTTCAAATCTTGTTCCCCATAGGATGACCATGATCCACATGGCAGTAACTGGATACAACCACTCAAGTAACTGAGAATATTTTCTTAAGTCAACAGATCTTATTAGAAAGTCAGGACCACGAAGGGTGCACCCAACCACTGACACAGTGTGGCTGATCTATTGGGAGCTCACCAAGGCCAGCTGGACTGTGACGGAAGAAGCATGGGATAAAACAGGACTCTCTGAACATGGCGAACAATGGGGGCTGATGAGAAGCCAAGGACAATGGCCCTGGGTTTTGATCCTACTTCAAGTTCTGGCTTTGTGGGAGCCTAGCCAGTTTGGATGTTCACCTTCCTAGACATGGACGGAGGGGGGAGGACCTTGGACTTTCCACAGGGAAGGGAACCCTGACTACTCTTTGGACTGGAGAGGGAGGGTGAGAGGAGTGGGGGGAGGGGGAGAAGGGTGGGAGGAGGGGGAGGGAAATGGGAGGCTGGGGGGAGGTGGAAACTTTTTTCTTTTTCTCAATAAAAAAAAAAGAGAGGTAAAAAAAAAGAAATTTACGATGATTCCAAGTTTTTCTGTTTGAAACACATAAGTTTTTCGCTATATGTATATGTGTATGTCTGTGTAGGGGTATATCTATATGAATTCAGATACTCAAGGAGGTCTGAGGCAATAAATTTCTCTGAAGCTAGAGTTACAGTTTGTGAATTATCTGATGTTAACACTAGAGACTAAGTTGATGTCTTCTGCAAAAGCTATGTCTTTTGCATAACACCATCATCCTCACCATCATAATCTATCTTAATTCTTAAGTCATTATCAGTCAAACAACCTATGGACATGTTTATGAAGCCAATATTCTATTGACTACAGCAACTAGGTTGATAGCTATAGATGTCAAATTGACATTGAGAAAAAACCTAGGTGAAACTTCTCTCCTCAAAAATCCCTCTTTCAATTTAACACCTGGATTGCGATCCTCTTTCTGAAGTGTGACATTGGATGACTCCCTCTCTGCGATGTGTGTTGTTTCTGTGTGGGCATCTGTCTCTTCATTCCTGAGTTTACATCCAATAGTTTGTTTTTATTCCAAGTCACTATCAATCTTGTATAATGAATACATAGGCTCAAGTAATTTATCCATTCCTTTGAAATATCAGGAACTTGATAACAATTTTTTATGAATAATTAATAAAATGTGATTTTTCATAATTTTATTAGTTTGGGGGAGGCATAGTTTTCTATAATTTTTATTCATAGAAGGGCTATTCCTCTGAACTTATGTGTGAAAACCATGCACATATTTGTATAAGATGCTGTTGTAGAGCACGCAGTCCACACTTGTGTGTTTTTCCAGATTAAAGTATGTTTTCTGAGCATGTATCTTCTTACTCATGTTCATTACCACACCCCCAGTCCCAATGCATTCCCTGACTACAAACATTTACTGAACTGTTTCTTTCTGTTATCAGCGGGAACTTGTTTCTATCTTCCATTTATATGTACTGAAAACTATGTATCCTGTCAGAACATTACCTGGTTCATTTGGATTGGTACATATTCCTAAACCATCAGAAGCTGGTAAATTTAAAACATTATAAATAAAAATTCAAAATCTTCCCTTCTGCTTACCTTGTGCTTCCACCACTCCTGCTTGCAGGCATCATTTCCTCCATCCTCTCTATTGTAACGCACAGACCAAGGAGAGCATAGTACCTAAAATGAATAATTGGTCTCTCTACAGAGCAGTTTACCCTATTCTACTTGTTCTCTTAATTTACTCAGTTTACAATAACTGATGACAGAATCCCATTGTTTTGCTGAAACATTAACTTCACAAAGTCATTCTGCTTCCATCTGTAGCACTAAAATTAATGATTCCCTTTGCAACATCTGTTTAATTAACTATCGGCACCATAGAAGAGGCATCCAAATACCCCAGTGACTAAATCAGGCTCAAATTAGGGAAATACGATGTTAAATTGTATCAGGAAGAAGCTGAGTTTTTCCTTCTGAGTGCTGGCATTCATTAACTAGGAGCTACCACATGCATCTTTATAATGAAGTACTGTCTGGGATGCTTGACTGTCCAGTTCTCATTTAGGAGTGGCCCAGGTCCCTTCAGTCATGGTCACCATAGGAGAGAAGTATAAAAGGGCTTAGGCAGTCCAGAGGCGGCACATCATTCTATCATCTCAGTTCCTGTAAAGAGCAGTAAGTTTTCCACTATGCATGGACTGGCTAATGGATGCTGGGAAATAACAGAAGTTTGGTAAAAGTGACATGTGCGAGTCATTTCTACAAGAAAAGTGCTCCACTGTCTCTGCATCTTCTTCAGTATATTTGCATTACTGTTATCATTGTCCACATAAATTTGTGTGGCCTCACTATACACACTAGATAAGCTATGATTGATACTTCTTAGGAGGATATCATTCCAGGCACCCAAGATTGTCAAATTGCATGCAGCATGCAGATCTTGCCTGTGAGGATTTTACCCCAGTCAGAGAACCCTTAATTTTAGTATAAACTTGAATATGTAAATAAATCAATTTACACAGTCCTAGCTTTTGGGTTGAGAATGAACAAGCCCAAAGAGAGCTAAGGATCTAGTTTGTGTACACACAGAGTGAGAAAGAGAAATTAAAGTGGCAACTAAAACTAATTATAAATTAAGAAAAAGTACATGAGATATCGAGAGCAAAGAATACAAGGAAATTAGGAGCAGAGGTGCTGTGTTTAACTTGGGGGACTATATAAAAGAAGGAGTTGGGAAGATGACGTCATCAGCTTGTTTTTTTCAAAGTAAAATTTACACATGTCTACATGAAAAACAATCAGTTCACAAAGCAGGGCAAAAGGAAAGAGAAGAGTACACATTAAGTTTATAGATGTCCTTGCTGTTTGAAGAAAGAAGATTCTACTTCCTCTGATCTGTATAAATTGGCCTGAAACTAAAATAGAAAAGACAAGAGCAAGTTGTTCAGCACACAGAGAGAGGTTTAGTCATCCAAAGCTTCATGGAGTCTTTACCCTTTGAGTTTCACTTCCTGCAGTGGCATGGCATTCCTACATTTCAAACAACATGTATATCTGCCTCTTCTGGACCTCTGTTCCACGTTAACTGTACAATAGAAGTAGATCTTGAAATCCATGCAGCTTTATCAGCTGACTCAAAGTACCCTCTTTCAGATCTTACCTGATTAGATTTCATATTTACATCTCTCTTCAATTACAGCAGTGAAATTTGAATGAAAATCATTTGAGGAGAAAAGGTAACTGTTCTAAACATAACTCCTTAAAATTTGGTTAGTTCAAAAATTTATTTTACTCAACATAATAAGGTAAACCAAAAACCAGACTTGAAGTGTGAGGCCAGAAAATGTCTCTTTCAAGTACCAAGTTTGGAACAAATGAAAATAGTGTGGAAAAAAGGGCTTGAGATGGGTGAAAATTAAAAAGACACTTCTAAAGGCCTCAGGGAAACTATAAGTCCATTGTGCAGCTCATCAAAGATTTGTTTGGCTAATACCAGAAAGACATAAATTTGGTGACTGAATCATCAGTTTTCTACTTTGTAGGATATTGTTTGCTGCTATGGTGACACATGTGACATGAAATTGTATGTTTGCAAACTGTACAGTCAGGGAGCTCTGGAAGTTACAAGTGGTGGACAATGGCAAGAGATATGAAGTCAGAAGAGGAGAGAGTGGGAATGAGGTTATCGAAGCAGTCACCACGTAACCTCCTCTGTGACTGCTATTAGGCCCCAGATTGAAGAGGCCAGAGTTTTATACATCAAACATAAACAGATCTGTCAAGTAAGGTACATAACTAAATGAAAAAACATCATACAAGTTCTAACTATAATGAAAAATATGTTAAAATCATTAAATAATTGACACTGTATACTTATTTCTTCCTTTCCTTCTTTCAGTTTCATACTCATTCTCCAATTCTGAAATCCAGTCTTACTCTGTTACTCGGTGTATTTGGCATGAGTTGAAGCTAAAATGACCAAGACACAGGTTGTTTGGGAGTCTAATGTCGACAGGACCAGGCTCCCAATTCAGGTATGCTGTTTATTCACAGAACAAATTCTGAGGCATTGACCAATTATTGTTAAGCTTTGAGTTTTGACTGTTGACTTTGTTTTAATCCAAAACAATATTTTTATAGTACCTATCTCACAATGTTTTGGTATGAAGGAAAGTGTCATAAAATATTTAACATTTGTCATTAGACAAGCACTCGATTAATTTTAGTTGCTATGGGTAGAATCAAGCAACTTCTGTAATTTATAAAGACTTGCATGGTCAGTTTATATCTTTTCTCATATATGTGAAAATATATATATATATATATCTTCTGATATATGTGAAAGGAATAAACATGGAAAATGTTTGAAAATTAATTTATTTTTATCTTTTATTCATAATAGGATTGATTGCATTTCTGGGGGACATGAGAGAAAACTTGATCTAGTAAAATGATGGAAAGAATACTGTGTGGAACATAAAAATAGTCCCTGACCAAGGGAGAGACTGGTAACAGAAAGAGGATCTAGAAGAGAGGCCAATGCCAGTAAGATTTAGAAGGACACACAGAGCAGAAACAGACAGGAAACAAACTTGGAATGCCTAGAAAATTTACCAGAATGATTTCAGATTTTAGAGTAGAGGGTTATCTTGCCCTCCAGGCTATCTATCTACTGTAAAATTTTACAACATTTTCAGAGCAGGCTTATAGAAAGAGTATGGAAATTAAAAAATGATGGCTTTGACCCATCTTTGAGAATGAAAATAGGCCTACATTTGTATGCAAAAGGTAGGGAAGTCCAGTGGTCATCAAATTCTAAAGGAGGTAAGGTATGGGCTTAACTATGAGTGCTCCAGCAATATTAAACCGTGCTTGATGATATTTGCCAATGACGAAATGAGAACTCAAATCCTATCTTTTTAATGACTGTAAAACAGACAACAAAAGCACAGATTCCTGACTGCAACCACTGTGCTGATTGGTTATGGAGTCTTCACATATTCAAATAGGGATATATGAATTCTCAGTAGGGTTTGCCATACAATTTTTGGTTCAATGTCATGTTATTAGCAGATAAAAACTAGGAATCAATTATATTAAAGTCAAGATTGCCATATCTATAGCACTTTAGGATACAGGCACAGGCTTTTTTCTGAATAATAAGGAGGAAACTGCACTGGTGCTGTGAGCTCAGGTGTGCTCTTATAGAAAATCTGGCTTGACACTGTTTCCCAGAGTGCTGGAAATAACTTCCTTACATATTCCAACAGAGGGTGGGATCGGATCCAAAGTCTTAAACATGCCTATTTAAGTTCTCAGCAGATTATATAAGAATAAAAAATACCAAAGAGAGATATTTTTGCAATGATATATTTTAAGTGTTTACATTTCAATTTTTATGCATGAATTTTATTTGAAACTCAGTTATATAAGCATGGGTATGATACCAAAACAGCATTTATACCAAGATCTTTATTTCTTTCAAAGACTATCTATACAAAATGTATTCAAATAAACTTGTAGTACCTGAGTATTCCAATGTAATAATAGTGTATTAAATAGGAATATGAAATAGCCAGGTATTAGGTATGACCACAAATTGGAAGCTGTAAAATCATAACAAGAATCAGAGTTCTATTTTCAGCAATCAAGTAAAATTGCATGCAACTGCCTGCGGTTTTATTTCCAGGTGACTTTACACCCCCTTTTTGCCTCAATGGGTACCCACACATGTGCATATACACTAAGAAACCAAATTAATAACTAGTAGAATAAATCTTAAGAAGAAGGCTGTTAGATCTTTGCCTCCACTCATAAGATCCTGGTAATTATTAGGTATCTTTCAGAATCTGAAAAAAATATGGACACAAATCTGTACAGCTTCTTTCCTAAGACAGAGGGTTAAGAAGTCTTGCCTTACTATAATAACGTAGCTTCTAACTTATGTTCATACCCAATACCTGACTCCTCCATGTTTCTCTTTAATGAGGAAACCAAAGCTAAGTCATGTGGTATGTAACTTTGGGGCTGAAGAATAGATGTCATATATTTTCTTTTGGGAATGTCTCTGAAATCTCCTTGGACCTCACATAGTCATTTTGTCCCTGGATACCCTCTCTCTTTTATCTTAAGCTCCCTGAACTCCAAAACCTGGAAGAAACAAGGCCTGATGATGCAGGTCAGTGGTAGAGGAGTTTCTTAAGATGCTGAAGGAACTGAGTTTAATTCCTGTACTCAAGAAACACACACACACACACACAAATGTGTGTGCATGCATGCATATACACACAGGCACAGACACTCACATGTATGCAGAAAGAGAAAGTAAGAGACATACAGAGAGAAAGAGAGGAACAGAGACAGACAAACAAACACACAGGGAGAGACAGAGAGACAGAAAATATGACAGAGAGGGATGGAGAGAGGTAGAGGGAAAAGTAGAATAATAAGGAAAGAAAAGAATGTCTAAAATTCCCAACTGACTTGACTGCCGAGAAGTCTGATCTTCTGAAAAAGCAACAAACATTTGTCAGCCAAGTTCTCTTTTTGATTAGAGACTTCTTTGGCCCAAGTGAACAAAACAGGAGATAGATGTCAACACTGGAGGAAAGAGAGAGCGTAAGTCAATTTAAAGGGTTTAAACAGATACAAATTAGAGTACAAATAATGTTTGCACACACTAATAAACAAGGAAAACACTAGAGATGACACATTTGTAAAGTCTGATCCTGCAGAGGAACTAGATTCCGTTCTCAGAAGCTAAGTCTGCTGGCTCCCAACCACTCGTAACTAGTTACAAGAGGGTGAATGGCCTCTTGTCCTATGTGGGCACCTGCACTTCTGTGAAAATACCCTCACACAGAAAGACATACTTACCACAGTTAAAATATTTTTTTATATAGTCACAGAAAATATCTTCTAGTAGACATACAAAATATTCACATCAGGCAGAGTAGAAAGTAGCTTTGGACTTTCCTCAAAAAAGAATAGAAACATGTAGGGAAAGTAGCTATGTTTTGCACCACTTCCTCACACCCAGTTTGAGTCTAAACAAAAGTAACGACAGAAGTTTTATGTGTCTCTGTCTCTCTCTCAAATTTTATTCCTTCACCCCTCAGCCTCTTTGTCTCTCTCCCCATACCCTGTGCCCTTTATAATTCCTCTTCTTCACCCCTTTCTTCTCTAACTCTGGTATAGGAAGTCCATCTGTACATGTGTTGTTTTTATTGGTTAATGAATAAAGCTGTTTCAGCCAGTAGCTTAGCAGAAATAGAACTAGGTGGGAAAGTTAAACTGAATGTTGGGAGAAAGAAAGTGGAGTTAAACAGAAGCCGTGTAGCCACCGCTAAGAACAGAGAGCCAGAACCTTGTCAGTAAGCCAGACCTAATAGGCCAACCAGTAATTTAATTAATATAGTTTCTGAGTGGTTGTTTTGGAGTCTGGGCAGCCAGGAGCAAAGAAGCGGCCTTCTACAACATAGCCCAATCTCTTTGTTTTCAATTAAAGTGCAAGCCATATATATATATATACATATATATATATATATATATGTCATAAAGCCTACACTTAGATTATGATTAGCTAATTTATTTTCAGAGTAAGATATTTTGGTCTGTGTTTTGTTAATGTATTTTTTTCTAGAAAAATATAAAGTGTTGAAGAGAGGATATTAATTATTGACTTATAAGTATCTCTTTAAAAATTTCAGAGAAAACAAATAGAAAAAGCAGAAAGAACTGTATGTGTATCTTTTTAGAGAGATTTTTAGCCAGTAAATTGGGAGGTACTGGATCTCACATTAAATCAAAGCAAATAACTCAAAACAATAAATTACAAACATAACTTTTAAGTTTATTTTGACAGTTCCTTATTTACGTAAAATATATTATAATTTTCTGCATGTGTTCCCCCATCTTCCAAATAGCATGGCTCCTATTCTTGTGTGTGTAAATGTCCAGTACAGGTGAATGGAACTTTAAATACTTGTGGTTATACCCACTGACTGTGGAATTCACAGTCTTATTCAGAGAAGCCTGATTTTGAGGGTTGATGGTTCAAGCTCAGCTGAACTGGAACATTCGCAATATAAATATTGTGTAAAATTGGAAAAACTTTAAGAGATGGACATTTGCATAAATATTAAATAATGTTTATTGCATCTAAAAAAGCATAAAATTTATTTAGAAATCAGTCATAGTTATGTTTATGTTTAAGACCCCAGTCATACTGAGATATTTCTAATAGGCAAATTCCTTTAGGCAAATCTCACAGCTAATTGTCCTGGTTTTCTTTCTATTGCTGCTGTAAAATGTTCAGATGAGAGCAATTTCAGGGAGAGAGGTTTAATTTAGTTCACAGTCTCAGATAATATTCCATCATGCCAGGGAAGCCAAGATATCAGGAGCTTGAATCATTTGGGCATCTTTTGCAAACAATGGAAAAAGGGAGTGATGAATGCATGTGTGCTTGTCAGTGCTAGCTAGGTTTCTTTTGTAGATAAAACATACTTATTTTTGAAATAATTGCATCATTTCCACCTTCCCTTTTGTCCCTCCAATTCCTTGCATAAAACATTCCTTGATCTCCATCAAATGCATGTCCTCTTTTTGAATTCACATAATAAAGATAATTCTTTATCTTTAATTCTTCACAAGCACACTCAGTCCTTTTAATATGAACCATCATACTAGTACACCCAAATATTTTTAACTCCCATTGACTAAATAGCTAATAATGATTATTAATGAAATGCTATCATTGTCTTCAAAATTTAAAGACATAAAAACATAAGGACATAATCACCATGTGACCTAAATTTCAGTAGCAATTTGAAATCACTCATGTGAGAGAGGAACAATAGACCTGTAAGGTTGTTAATCTCTCATGAATGCAGTCAAACAAGGAGAACCTAGGCATTCAACATGTAATCCATATATTTTAATATATTATTATTTTAAATTATCACTACTACTTTATGTAATAGGTATGACTTTCTATATTTTTCAGATTGACAGACAAACAGAGAATTATTGTAAACTACTTGGTTAGAGAGTGGAATGTCCAGCTTCGTGTTAATATGAAACTTTTGATTTTGATTGAGTATGCAATAGTCTCTGAAGTAACAAATTATTGAGTAATATTATTATGCAATAAAACAATCCCTAAATTGGATGAACTTTGTTTAATTCATATTTAATAAGAACATTAGATCAGATTGTTTTAACCAGAAGTAGATTAGGAAGACAGATGCTAGATCATCAATCAGCCATAATTATAAATGGCAATTTAAACTATATTCACTTTTCTTATAAGTGAGGAAAAGGTGTTTGTAAAAATACTTAGGCATAGTTTCTGCTTATAAAGAAATGAGCACTTTATGAAATGGGGAAAGTATTTTGTACCTGGAAGATACTCACCCTTGAAACTTCTATTGTGTGTGAGTCAAACTTGCCAAATCGTGGATTGCTTGAGGTCTGGTACTTCAATCTTTCCTGAGCTCTTTAGTTCTTCCATAAATCAGCTTTCAGGGTATCTCTATGAAGCACATATTAATCAATGACAGAAGCATTGTCAGCAGATGTCTTCTGTTTGACAAAATTTTAGAGTTAGTAAGCAAATGCCTGTTAAGTGATTTCTTGATTGCAATATGAGTTACCATACAAAATTTTACTAATATCCACTGATGTGCTCACAGTAACATGGAACACAACAACAACAAAAAAAAAACCCTGCTTCATAATCCACTTTTGAGATATTATGTGGGATTTTCTATAGATTGTATGAATTAGTTGTCATCTTTACTCAAGCATTAATTACTCCAAAGTAGTAAGCTAAATAAGTTTGAGTTTATCAGGATCAACATGAGGAATATGCCATGATGCACCCTCCAAATTCCCATCCATTCTGTATATACATTGATAAAATGTCATATCATATAGCTATTAACAGAGTTATTGGTAATAAACTTATTCTGGAACCTTACTACCTATAATTGACTGAAGTTAAAATATATAAATATATTAACATATTTCAATTTTATTATATATTATATACATTGGTTTATATATAAATATAGTTATATAAAACATAACTATGTTAAATATCCTTACTTTTCTAATGTAATAGTTTAAGTAGAAAAAATTGAGAAGGCTACAATACAGAGACAAATGTCTTTTTCCTTAAAGGGGCAATTTTAATGAATGGGAATTAAAAAACAATAGCTTCTCATTTCTTACAATGAATGCTGTAAAGCATTGGAGCATGAATGAGCAGGATCTGGGTAGCTGCCTAGCGTCTGATGTTTGCTAATGGTCTCTTTTAAACTGTTGGGGTCATTTTTCTTCCTGGTGGGAATTATAAACCTGGCACTTACCAGGAGAGTCATAAAATCCCCTCTGGTATCTTTAATCAATCATGACTAGTATATCTACCATACATTATCCAAGTTTAAAATAGAATGAAGTCACATAATAATCTTTCTCTCAGCAGCTAGACTGCTTTGAGCACAATGACCCACACTCTATGACTGTATTAACAGATACGATCTATTCTTTAATGGAGCTCAGCTGTGGGGATTAGCTACCTGTAATGCAGTTTGGGCTGTCAAGCACTCTACCAAACTGCTAACACATTACAAGTTACAGGCATCAATTCTTTCTAAGTAAAAAGGCATTTCACATTCAAAACACTTCAAACCTCATAATGGGAAATTATCGTGATAGATTTCCTCATGTAAAGGTAAAGAGATGGAGAGAGAAAAGACAGGCACCCAATCAAAAAATTTATATTAATTCTTTTTTTATCTACCTGGAGATGATTAAACTCTAGTAGTGGATAAGGCTTTCAGAAACCTCACATAAGTTCAGCGTGGATCTAAGCTGTTTCTGTTTGATGGGAGGACACAGATCCTAATTGAATAGGAATAAAGTCTGATACAAGGAGATTGGTGTGCCCAGCCTGAGTGGCCTGTCTGGTCCAGGATGTCTGGGCAATATACACAGTGAATCAGACTCTATTTCCCTATGTACAGTTTACCTCAGAGCATTACAAATGCCCAGAAAAACTGATCTGAAACAGATCCTAGAGGGGAGAGTCAAATTGGAACGGCCAAACTGCAACGTTCCGTTTTTCCTATGTGACTACATCAGGCCTTCTATATGTTTAAAGCCTCTTGTTGCTGACAGAATAATCTTGGAGATAGCAATGTTTAAATTATCTCACAATTGGGACTATAGGAAAAAATGAAGGGAAGTGTTTATATCTGTCTCATATCCATTTATATGTTCATCAATTCAATTAAATGTCATCTATGAGTGTATATTTACATATCACAGAATGAGATGGAAGATTAAAGTCATATTGAGGAAAATAGTACAGAATATTATCATTTTTGTTATTTGCCCTGATTTTCTACCAGAACTTCATAGTAACATCCTTTTGCTGAAAATAACACATATATTGCTTACAGCGCATATAAAAACTGAATTGGTGTTGACTAGTAAGGCTCCTTCTTTCTACAGGCTATATTTCATACTGGACTGAACAAGGTAGGCTGTGGGCAATAAAAGATATCAACAGTCTTACATGATTTGTACCTTGTACTCTATAATAACACTGGAATGGCAAAGTATGTTCATGGGTACAATAGAGCTCTTTCCCTCAAATTCAGGGATAATCATAGAAACAGGACAAGAAATAATGTAAAGGCCAGAGCTGGAAGGAAACGTCTTTTGGACATCACAGGACTGTTACACTCAGGAATTCACAGAAGCTATGGGTTACCAGCCCAAGATCAAGACAATCAGTTTTCTAGAATAGAGGTGTAGGGGCTCACTATTCCGACTCCTAACAACAGAGCTTTGGACAGCCAATAGCTTTTGGAGGAAGGAATTCAGTTTCCCGAAAGTGCGTGACTCCTTCTACGCTGACCAACCCCAGGGGATGATCCCACACCTAGAATTTGAGTGTGGCCAGAACAAGTTGAGGTCCCTGAAATATTAAAATAAAAAACAACATAGAATGCAGGAGTATTTGGAGGTGGACCTTCAAGGAGTGGGAGAAATGGAGATTAATATGATAAATATACATTGTATGAAATTCTCATAGGATTAATAAAAATATTTGAAAAATAAGAGTTTTGCTGGGGTGACTCAGAGGCTAATCTTTGTTTTTGTGGTTAAGAAGGTTGTCAGAGTTGAAGTGTCTGTACAGTAATCAAGAGAAGCCCAGAGAGTCCCTGTCAGTCCTTCATGCCTCTAACTGTAGTATTGACATGCTTAGTTCTCCTCTCAAACCTTAAGAAGCCACCAAACTTCTATGTCATTTCATTTAATACTGGATGACCTGCATTAGCAATGCCATCAGTCTTTATCTCAGGTTACAAAATATTTAGTACCTCTGACATAGTATTTCTGTATTTCTTCTTATAAAATAAAGCATTTAATTGGGACTTGTTTACAGTTTGGGGGGTATATAATTGGTGAACCTAAAGAAGCTAAATAAGAAGGTGAACCCAAGGAAAAACATATAATTATCATCTTGGCTATGGGAAGTAGACAAAATTGCCGGGGAGAAAATTTGGGATCTTGGGGGTGGGGTGGGATGGGGGTATCGGTGGATGGGGAGAGAAAAGTGAGAAGGGGAGGATGAGGGAAACTTGGGGAAACAGGATGATTGGGATAAAGGAAGGTTGGATAGGGGAGCAGGGAAGCACAATTCTTAGTTAAGGGAGCCAGCTTAGGGTTGGCAAGAGAGTTGAACCTAGAGTGGCTCCGAGGAGCCCAAGGCAAGGTCCCCAGTTAGTTCCTTGGGCAGCTGAGGATAGGGAACCTGAAATGACCCTATCCTATAGCAATGCTGAAATAATTATTTTGCTGTAGTTAAAAGTAAGTGTGTTTGAGCCATATATTTCTTTAAAAAAATCATTTAAACAGAGTAAGCCCAAATTTGAACTTACATGTACCTCCATAAAAAAATAAGCAGAAGAGATGGGTATAGGGCATTTAAAGGCAGGTTGCTCTAAGGAACTTTTACCAGAAGACCATAGACTTATCATCCAAGGGTATAATCTTCTTCTTCTTCTTCTTCTTCTTCTTCTTCTTCTTCTTCTTCTTC
>JABTXL010002417.1:2407080-2424394 GCA_025134845.1 Neodon shergylaensis
CTTCTTCTTCTTCTTCTTCTTCTTCTTCTTCTTCTTCTTCTTCTTCTCCTTCTCCTTCTCCTTCTCCTTCTCCTTCTCCCTCTCCCTCTCCCTCTCCCTCTCCCTCTCCCTCTCCCTCTCCCTCTCCTTCTCCCTCTCCTTCTTCTTCTTTCTTCTTTCTTCTTTTTTCCCTTCTCCTCTCCCTCCTCTTTCTCCTCATTCTCCTTCTTCTTTCCTCCCTCTGTTTGTTTTTAGAGACATGGTTTCACTTTAGATTTTGGGCCTGTCTTGGAACTAGTTCTTGTAAACAAGGCTGGCCTCAAACTTACAGAGATCCGCCTGCCTCTGCCTCCTGAGTGCTGAGATTAAAGGCGTGCGCCACCACTGTCTGGCTGACATCTTCTTCTTAAAAGGATTTCAATTGCAGAAAGTGTCCTGACATATTCCTCTCAAATGGTTTCTTCAGGAAAATGCAACGTGTGACAAGTTCCCATGTTCATATTAGAAACTTGAAAATTCCTGAGATAGAGGAAAACAGATGAGTCACTTACCATGCTGCTTCTTATAATTCAATAAGTAAACCAGGAATGATAATGTATTTTACTTTCTTTATTGAGATACAATATACATACAGTGTGGGTTATATAACATCATTGTAATCAATGTACATAAATTGTTTTATTCTAGTAAATCTGGTAATAATAATTTTGGAGATTTTGTCCTCCCATTCTTTAGTCATTTTGTAATACAATGTAGATTTTTTTTCTTTACCTACAGTCACTCTACAATGCTAAAGAACTGGAGATAATTTTTTGTGACTTTGATTTCTATTTTCAATTATGCATATACATAAAGAGATGAGTATATGTACTTAAGTACAGATGTCCTTAAAAGATAGAAAAGAATGTCAAACCTTCAGAGCTTGAGTTATAGGAAGTTTTGAACTCGCCTATATGGTGCTAGCAAATGAACTCTGGTCCTCTACAAAAGGAAGGTGCTCTTAACCACTGGGGCATCTTTCCTGTCCCAGAAAGTAGTTCTTCCACTTGATTTCACTGTACTTCATTGAATATCTTTCCACTCTTTTACTTGTAGCATTTTAGTAACTACAATGCCTTTTATATTGCTAAAAGATTGACTCATTAGCTTTCAAAATAAGGGAGAACATTTGGTAATTGTTCTTTTGTGTCTGTCTTCTTTTGCTTCACTTAATAACCTCAAGTAGCACACATGTAGCAAATAATAGAAGCCACTTCTTTTGCTTGTCTGAGCAAGATTCCTGGTATATATATATATGAAATTTCCTTTAATCGCTCACCTAACCAATGGCATCTGATGACATGAAGCTATGCTTATGGAGATAAACAAAAACACTCTACCACAAAGCTATTAGAAGTTATAAAAAAAAGAAGTTATAAGTAAACAGAAATTTATGTGATACAAAATCAGTACAGACAAAAATACAGTAGCTTAGTTTTACACCAGTACTGAAGTTATTGGAAAGGAAATTAACTTATCAGTCCTGCTTACAATAATTCCATATACAAAATATTTATTATTAAATTTAATGACTGTTGTGAAAGAAATCTACAGCAAACTTTAAAAATGCTGTTGGAGGTGGGGAAGAGACAGAAATCTTTAATAAAAAAAATAAAATAATAAAAAAAATGCTGTTGGAAAGCCTTTCTGGCTGGTCAGAGAATGGAGTCTATCATATCCTGGCAACTTTTTCCAAAATCTCAAT
Organism: Neodon shergylaensis; assembly: GCA_025134845.1. Classification (NCBI taxonomy): domain Eukaryota; kingdom Metazoa; phylum Chordata; class Mammalia; order Rodentia; family Cricetidae; genus Neodon; species Neodon shergylaensis. The sequence goes on from JABTXL010002417.1 coordinate 2,408,804, forward strand.
TACATGGCAACTCCCCCCTTCCCCAGTGAAATTCCATGTCCTCTACCTGCCTTTATTTGGAGAATGTCCCTGGATCTGGAGGAATAATCTTATGTGAATACTGTCTCTAAGCCAGATGCCTGATATCTCTTTAGTTTGACCCATCGCATAGATTTGTGTTCAAAGCCTTCTCTGTTGCACATATGATAATTAAAGCTTGTGTTAGGAGCCTTATGATAGGACCATGGCACGTAATGCAAATTTGAGTTTGGTCCCCAGGCTCCTCAATTGTTTATATTCCTATACTCTGGAATAAAGTTGAGCTGATTCACCAAAGTTTGTCTTTCACAAGGCTGTCTCTGCCATGTTCACAAGGCAACAGTGATCTCTGGCTTTACTTTTCTCCCTTTGTCTTCATAGACCAAGGGCCAGCAGACTATGAAGACAAAGAGGACCACCCACATAATACTATTGAGAAAAACAAGAGAAAAAAATAATCCAAGTTAATGCATTTTTAAACATCGGAAGAGGCAGCAATATGTAATATGTAATCTACATTGTCAATGATATTTCCATCAGTGACATTCTTTAGAGAAATAAAAAAGGGATTCTAAACCTCATCAAGTGGTATGTCATATGCAGTCTCAGATATATTCTTGATAAAATAATCAGAAATGTTTTCATATTGGAACTTCTGAATTAACTTTAATTATTATGTATTTAGATATAATATAATAATGTTGTAATAGTTAATATATTTATTCTAATTTCTCAGGTTTTATGTCCTAGACTGCTGTTGGACGACACATGAAAGTTTAACAAATATTATTTTGCTTTGTTTTGTTCCTCTTGTTTTGTGTAAAAGTGTCTACTATATGTGAAGACACGTAATACAAAACAAGAAATCTTCGTTGATAATTGTAACAATATAGTAGGTAGCCAATATATTACTTGTACTGTTAAATGATTTGAAATTTAGAAAACATAACCCTCAGCACACTAATATTATCTGTGTGTTTGTAACATTATCTCGCATATATACATCTATACACATGTATGTGTATATAAACATAGTCTGTTAAACTGATGCAATTATTTATGACTAAAATTAAAAGTTTAGTAAAGATCTAAGAGGGATGCTGAGAAGGAATTTTAATTTAGTAAACATAAAGAGAACATAGCAGATAGAAAAGACAGTCTGCTGATAAACTGGCATAAACAAATGTATAGTTGACTGATATTTAAGAAGTTCTAATATAATATATAAACATTTAAAGATCTGTCAAAATATCATAATATGGAATTTCTAGTAGATGTAAAGAACATGAGTAAAAGTAACTTAGCAGTAATTCCCCCCAAACTGATGGAAAGTTGCAAAGACTTTGAGGAAGAAACAATAATTCCATGAGGTCTTAAAGGCTGGGTAAATGTCAACAGACAGAAGTAAGTTAATTTCTAAAACTCTGAGGTCCAACCCACATGCAGCATTCTATTCTGGTTTCTAAGTCTGTTGCATTATAGCCTGCCACATTGCAGAGCCATGTGTGAAGAGCCAATTGCATTTTAATCTCAGAAAAGAATTATTTGTGCTACACATTAAAGTCACATAGTTGATGACAATAATTTCCACCTCTCCCTCAACATTTTCAGTCTTCTAAATATATTTATGGTGCATTTATAGAGAAGTACCCAATTAAGGGTGTTTATACCCCCTATAAGTGTGATCAGCAGCACCTGAAAACAATAGCAATTTGTTCTCCCACACACCCTTCCTCTGTAAATTTTATATAGCAGAATGAAAGCCAGTTATAGATACATTAAGAGAGGTTGTAATGGGAGGGAGGAGCAGGGAGTTCTATCTGGGTTGAAGAAGATAAGCTTAACTAAGAGCACCTTGAAGCTGAATGCTTCTTTATATAGCTGAACAGTAGGAGAACACAGTTCTATTAATAGCACCAGAATTTGTTCCTGCCTTCGCTAGAAACCTGCACAAAATGTAAAGGGGGAAGTGCAGTAGATTAGTGATGAGTCTGTGAATTCAGCCTTGGCTGTGCCTGGTCATCTCTGCAGCATTCAGCTCATCCTGGGGACAGAACTTCTGTCCCTATCTCATTCATATTTACTTGTTTTGGTCTTCATTCTAAAAGTTTTCTTTTCATCTCTCAGAGACCCAGATTTGGTAAAATCTCAGTGTTGATTTGTTTCAAGTAGGAAGATACTATGCAGGCAACGCTCAGATCATAACTATCATTTGCAAAACTCCCCTTTTCATGCCTATCTGTGACAAAATTTCACTTCACTTAGTTATTGTGTGTTATATACACTCAACAGAAATATTGTGGAGAGAAAAAGACAAGAAAATGAGGGACTGGAGTGATGTCTCCACTGAAAAGAAAGCTAACTTCACTTCCATTGAACTGAAGTTCAATTTCCATTAACCACATGGTGACTCATAACCATATGTGACTTCAATACCAGGAATTTTAACTATTCTGACCTCTGTGTATATTACTTGCATAGACTGCACAGATATACAGGCAGTCAAAGGACTCGTTAGCATAAATAAAGAAAAAAAGTGGTCAAAACTCACTTCCAGAAGAGACAATCATTTTGATATGATGACAGATAATGAGTTCATAGTAGATGGATGTGTTTCAGAACTGGTTTTGGTTTTAACATGTAATTTGTAGAAGAAACTGAGTTTCTTCTACACTACCCACAGTAAATTCTAAGGCAGACGCAGGGGAAATTTTGAATATTCACATTATATGAGCCTTAGATTTATAAGTAATACCATGCTAAGTCCAGTTAGATTGGGTGTGATATGATAGTAAATATTAGTGTGTATTTAATTTGAGGAATGCTTTTGGATTTTCTAATTGAGGACTAGTGCCCAAACTATTACTATTGCCCACATTGCATATTGCATATGAAATATACTAGGAAAAAATTTACTTCTGAGAAAATAAATGCCAACACCATCACTGAATGTCAAGACTCCACTGTTAAAAATTTTCATACATCCATATTTTTAATGCAAATTTTGCTGACATGACAAACGAAGATACTAAGTAGACTCAGGAGATAACCACTATGTATTGGCATATTATATCATTATTATTATTTTTTATTATAATATTATATTATATCATCTTTATGTTATTCCTGTTTTTAAAAAATCCCTGAAAACATATACGTACAAATGATATTATTCAGAATGAGAGGGTTGTAGTTATGTAGCTAGAAATGCATGCACATACATGCACTCACATAATTAAATGAAAAGCAATCATACGTTTGAAAGGGTGCAAGGAAGACTATATGTCAGATTTTTGAGGGAAGAAAAGAAAGAGGAAAATACCAATTAATTATAATCTCAAAAATAAAATGATATTAAAATAAAAAAATGAAAAAAAATAAGTACCATAACATTCTCATTCTCTCTCTCTCTCTCTCTCTCTCTCTCTCTCTTGGATTTTTGAGACAGAGTTTCTCCGTAGCTTTTGGTTCCTGTCCTGGAACTAGCTCTTGTAGACCATGCTGGCCTCGAACTCACAGAGATATGGCCTGCCTCTGCCTCCCGAGTGCTGGGATTAAAGGCATGGGCCACCACTGCCCAGCGGCACATTCTTTTTTTTTTTTTCTTCAGTACTGGTAACTGAAATCAACCTGAGACTTTCAAAACCAAGTGAAAAATCAATTTGTGTCAACATATGTTTTAAGGTTAAATTTCGAATTATTAATATTAGACTAGATCCTTTTTAGGAGCATACTAATAGTAGTTTAAATATGTGGATTTTTTCTCTCCCTTGTTCCTTCTTTCTGTTCTTCAATCCCTTATTGCTTTCTTCTTTTTCAGGTGAAAAATGAACATTATTATTATAACTCTTAAGGCTGTAGAGAATAAGAATCATCAAATTTCAAAAGCAACTATTTGTAGAAAGAAAAGCAATACTCAAAGCCAAAAAAAAATGTCTAGTGAATGTTACCTTCATTATTGAAGTGAAAACATGGTTAATGATGTGTCATTCCTGAAGGTAAAGTTCTGAGCTGTGAATGCAGAGATTTCACAATGACTAAAGAGAAGTGCATGGTAAACAGAGTAAATGGGGGCAGAAGAACAGAGGTCAAAAGTGCTCTGGGATCTAAACTACCAATTCAGGAAACGAGTAAATAGATGAGAGAATAGTGGGATTAACAGGGATGAGGCTTGTGTCTAGAATACAGGCCCTTTAGGTCACCACAGAACTCCATTCACAGGTATTTTCAGGTTTTCAAAAGGGACGTGGATTTTATTTTAATAGGGCATTCAATGAGTAGTGGATTGAGAATAAAAGAGGGTTGAAAGTATAATGATTTAAAGCTGCTCTCAGTCACTAATAAAATGATAAAGACAGATAGTGTGATATCTATTTACTGGAGAAAGATCAAATTATAGACATATGTTGATATTCTCAGTGGCCAGAGGCATCATAAGGGAAAGCATATGTGATAGCTGAGATGTATAAGAATGTTTATAGTTGGGGTAGGAATAGGCTTTCCTTTGGCTTCACTAAGACAGACATATCTAAACACATTCCAATGGAGAGTGTAAAATTAGTAATTAGAAGAAAGGAAAAATCCCAAAATGTTGGGTTTCTTGGTGATATAAAGATGTGAGGTGACAAAAGATCTGTAAAGATGGAGTCAATGTTACAAAGAAATATTTTACTAAATTTCCATGTAATTTAACATGAATGTATGATTTTTTTTCTTGAGGTGGATAATGAAAATCTAATTTTTATCTATGTACTTGAACATGGATTTAATTATTTTCTTAGCGATTTCTCAGGAAATTCGCGATCAACCTACCCCAAGATCCAGTAATACCATTCTTGGGAATATACCCAAGAGATGCCCTCTCATATGACAAACGCATTTGTTCAACTATGTTCATAGCAGCATTATTTGTAATAGCCAGTACCTGGCAACAACCTAGATGCCCTTCAATGGAAGAATGGATGAAGAAAGTGTGGAATATATACATATTAGAATACTACTCAGTAAAAAAAAAACAATGACTTCGCTAATTTTGCATGCAAATGGATGGAAATAGAAAACACTATCCTGAGTGAGGTATCCCAGACCCAAAAAGATGAACATGGGATGTACTCACTCATAATTGGTTTCTAGCCATAAATAAAGGACAGTTGAACATATAATTTGTGATCCTAGAGAAGCTAAATAAAAAGGTGAGCCCAAAGAAAAACATATAGTCATCTACCTGGATATGAACCTTCATCTGGAGATGGATCGAGATAGAGACAGAGACCCAAATTGGAGCACCGGACTGAGCTCTTAAAATCCAAATGAGGAGCAGAAGGAGGGAGAACATGAGCAAGGAACTCAGGACCATGAAGGGTGCACCCACATATCGTGACAGTGGAACTGATCTATTGGGAGCTCACCAAGTTCAGCGGGACTGGGACTGAATAAGCATGGGATGAAACCAAACTTTCTGAACATGGCAGACAATGAAGGCTGATGAGAAGCCAAGGACAATGGCACTAGGTTTCGATCCTAATACATGAACTGTCTTTGTGGGAGCCTAGCCTGTTTGGATGCTCACCCTCCTAGACCTGGATAGAAGTGGGAGGACCTTGGACATCCCGCAGGGCAGGAAATCTGGACTGCTCTTCATTCTCAAGAGGGAGGAGGAATAGAGTGGGGAGGGGGAGAGGGGGAGGGGAGTGGGGGGAGCGGGCAATGTGTGGGAGGAGGGGGAGGGAAATGGGAAATGGGGAGGAGGCGGAATTTTTTTTCAACAACTAAAAAAAATAAACACAAAAATAAAAAATTATTATTTTCTTAGGCCTGCCTTCTATGCTTAGTTGCTTGATCTCAGGCACCTGTAAATACATAAATTAAGCATTATTAGTAATGCATTATGGATGTGATAAATTATGTACCCTGAACATCATGAGAAGTCATGGAGATATCAGGAGAGTCCTTGAAGTTTTGATTATGAGATGCCATTTAAACTGAATGTAAAGACTGAGATAATTTTTAAATACAGCAAGAGAAAGCAGATTCAAGGATACATGGAACACAGTATGAATGGATAAGGAAGAACAAGAAATACATGATGTTCTTTGAATATCTGATTGTTCACATTAAGCCCCTTATAAACTTAGTAGTAGTATTACAGAGATGGTGAGTTACTGTGGGATCAGAACCTCCAAGCTGCAGTTTTGCTACCCCATTTCTATGACTCAACAATTCTCAGACCCAAGGCAGACATTAAGTAACATCTCCTGCTATGGGACTCTCTGGAAGTTGAGGAGCTTCAGGTACCTCCCTCCACCTCACTGCCCTGCTAGCCTGTATCCTGAATTGCTGGTTTAGTGCAGATAACTATAGCTGCAGTGGGACTGTGAGGAAACAGCTTTGTTTTCTCCAGGAGTCATGTTTTGATGCACATCTCACCATTTAGAATTTTACTTTTTTGCCACACCCTCTGCAACCAAGTTCCCTGAACATTCAGGGAGGACTGTTCCATAATTCTCATTCTTTACTTTTGCCAATTCTAGATTTCTTTATTAACTACTGAATGATAAAGTGAGGAGTCATAGAAGCTTCTGACTATAGCAGACAATGTCTAATGTGGTTTTTGATTTGCAACTCAGAGTTTTATTTGCTTTCAAGTATTTTCTATCATTATGTGAGACATCCTGTTCAATGGAGATGACTCTCAACTGTAACATGTGCCACTAGGGCATGCCCTTTATCTTCCATTTACCAACCATATATGCTTTTAAGAATATCTACAACCTACAAGTTTGGAAATTAACTCTAAAAGCTTTCTCCTGCCCATTTTAGGTGACTTAGCTATATAATGAATAGACACATACACAAAGACACTCTTTGAAATGAATTTTATAGCTATGGAGTCTTCCACTAATTTATGCTCAAAGATTATTTTGATTCTAAATTCATTTGGTAGCCATAAAGTTCATAAATGTATCAAGACTTAGATAATGGTTTTTTTATTGGAAATTTTGACATGTCTAATTTATATAATTAATCATTTGCTGGTTGCTTCATGGTTATTGAGATTAAAAACTAAAATCAGCTTCTATTAAATTTTTTAAAGTATAAACTCAAATGATATCAAAGCACTGTTGCTAATCCATGTCTTTATACAAAGGAGAAAGCAAATTTTATTCTAGCCTAGATTCAAACAAATTTGAATTTATGACTTTTTACTGTTTTATCAGACCATTTGGTAGATGGCTACTTTCATGTTGGTTTTAATTATGTCCTGCCTGCAAAATATGCTATAGTGATGGTAGGACAATCTATGTGGGAGCAACCAAGTGATATGACTTAAGACTCATTCCATGAGAGGGAATCCATATCTGATACTGCTTGTATGACCAAGTGACTAAATAGCCCAGAGAACTAGGTTAAAACCAAATACTTCTGATCTAGAAAAAGAGTAATGAATTAATTCCTAATGATATTATGATACACACATAGATAACTGCCTTTTCAGCCATCATGAGAGAGGTTTCCTTCTGTAACAGATGGTAACAAACACAAAGATATTATACATAGACACGGAAACAGAGAGATTTTGAAACACACAGCTTTAAACAAGATGTTTCCATTCTCATACCTCAGGTAACCCTGCAAAAGAGGAAGAAGAAGGGGTTGGAGAGGGACAACAGCAGGCAGAAGGAGTAGGGGAGACAGAGTAGATGAAGCACACGAGGAAAATAAAGCCCTCTAAAACAACCCAGCAAAGCTCATATGAACTCAAATACCGAAATGGCAATCACAGGACCTACATAGGTCTGCATCAGGTCTTCTGCATAAACATCAGAGCTTTCAGTTCATAATCCTATGGGACTTCTGAACTGTTCACACTCTGGTATGAACAAGTGGGTCTCTATTCTTACACCTTTTCCTGGAACTCTTTGATTTTCCTGTTGACTTGTTTTGTCCAAACTTGATATCATAGTTCTGTTTTATCTTTTCATATTTTATTTTGTTATATTTTGTTATTATCCCTTAGAAGCCTGTTCTTTTATAACAAAAGGTAGAAAAGGAGTGGATACAGATAGAGGAGATGGACAGGGCCTTGAAAGGAGTAGAGGGAGGGGATACTGCTCAGATTATATTGTATTATAAAAAATGTATGTTTAATAAAGGGAAAAAAAACTTAAAGATAAAAGAAAATACTTCCAAATTCTTATGCTTCAATTGATAATTCTTGAAAAGTCCTTGTTCTTCTAAAATGAAATCCAATTTGAAGAGTATAAGGCTGTCAAGTCTAAGAAAATGAATTATATAACTTAGAGCTATAAAGTCCGGTAATTCAGATGGAATAGAAAGGGACATAATGGTCAAAGGATTGAACTGGTTTTTCTATGTTTTGCCCCCTCAAATAGTGATCTTTTAGGAAGATTATTTTTTACAAATATCTAGAACTTGGATGCCACTGTTTCACAGACTAAATATTTTTGTTTTGATCAAATATAGTTATAGCTGATATATATATAAAATATATCTTATTTTGTTTGTTTGTTTTCTTTCATTCAACACACTTCTTACCAACATTTTCTATAATGAACCTTTTAGTTAGGTCTGAAGAAATATAGACAAACTCCTCAATTCTCCAAAACTTTCACTTTTCTTCTTTGTTAGTTATGAACTGTTTTAGAGGAAAAACTAAATTCTTCCAATGTATAACAAAGTAGTGGGATAGATAATATTGAATGCTCAATAAGTCCCTCCTGTTCAATACTAGACATTTTTCAAATTGTTAATCAAGACTTTTCTCTAACTAACCTATGTTATTAATAAAATTTATCACCTATTGTCTTCAACACTGTCAACTGCCTTATCTATTTCTTCGTCTTCTCTAAGTACTCAAATGATCTCAAACTTAATAAATACTTGATTTGGATTATCTTTATATGGTTTTCTGAAATGATGGTGGAAAGAACAAATTTAAGCATTATTTCTCTTCCTTTCAAACCTGAAAGCCATGGGGCAGAAGTAGTGGCTCAGCAGTTAATAGCACTTGCTGCTATTTCAGAGGACTAGAGTTCAATATCCAACACACTTATCTTATGATGTTCCATAACCATCTGTAACTCCATCTCCAGGGGTTTTGACACTGTTGTCTAGAGTCACATGCAATAGTAGTGCACATGGAACATGTATGATGCAGATAATATATCCATGCATGTAAGTAGTGTTTTTTTTAATAATAAAAGGGGGGCCCTAGGACATTAAACAAAACTTTGCATGTTAAATACACTAATATCCAGTATAGGTATTCTAGTATATACAGAATGTAGGGATATTGAAATGAGGCCAAAGCCAGGATACCATTCCTTGTGTGAGACCTTGGTTGCAAAACCTGCATTGAAAAGGAAAATGCAGTGAATTGATTTAGACATTAGATTTTAAGGATTTTCTGTGATTGCCTTTAAAGTTCTGCTCAATGTTCAGTATGCATGAGTAAAGCTACCATTTTCTGAACCCATTTACTCACCCAACACAAATAGATTATAGTATTTATAGCTATCCTCCTGTAAAAAAGAAAAGTCTGTCTTAAATGGTTATCACATTTCCTATGGTATGGTAAAAACTAAATAAATGGAATCTTTTGATACTGCCTTAAATTGAGACATCTTAGCAGTGGTTTATTTTATATTTCCCAATTGAGTATTGCCAGACCTTTGCCCTTCCAGCATTGTGTTTGGATCAGAGAAGAAAATATCAGACAAAGGCCATTTATCTTACATTGTTGAGCCAATGCAGAAGAGAAGATTTAAGAAAATGACCTAAGGAAACCTCTCCACAGGAGATTCCCAACACAGTTTGAGGGTCTTGTGGATGTTCAGAACACACCTCAAAGTTTAAGTTGTGAAGATTTACCTTCCTTGAATCAAAGCTACATTCTGAAACTGTTTAGCATTCAGAAACCAGCTCCAGCTGTTTCCTCTTGGAGCAAGTTATTCACCTTCTCCTTCTGTTATCAGGATGACCTTTGGCCTACTTTGAAGGAGTATCTGTGAGCCTGGGTCATGTCTTCTCTGTATTCTTCACAATGCCTGAAAGATTTTGAATGCAATTCATTAAAAGTTGCAATAATAGTGATTCCAGTTATTTGGCATCTCTAAAAGTTTAGGTATCCTTATAGAACTTAAGTTTAGTATTTAGTGCAGAAATGGTGCATATTTATTCACTAACTCTTTATTTAGTTCAACGGATCTCAAATGGAACAATGATCCTTTATATTATCATGGGTTGACATAGCTGGAAACTAAGACTAGTGCAAATTCATCCATTTGTTCATTCATTCATTCACTCACTCAATTCTTCATTTATTCATAAGCCTAAGATAGATCCAAGCTCCCTTGTATTTGTACAGCATAGCAGGTTTTAACAAATGCCTCATAGATTTAAACTTACGTCAGCGGTCACAGTTTGTCCTAGTCCTAACAATGAACAGCACACAGTACATGCTTCTTATATATCTGCCAACTAACAGTGGAAAAATCATGTAAACAGGCTAGACTACAATTTTTACAATTATAATACGAAAGCACTATCAACATCAAATTTTCAAAATCATTTTTAACAATTTAACGAGAAGTTACTGGACTCCTAAAAAATGGTGAGTTATTTAAAATCAAATCCAAACCAGACCACCCCAACTGAAATGGGAACATTGAAATGGAGGATAATAATCTATTAATATATTAATCATTAGTGGATAATGTATCTGAATTGGAAAACACCCAGGTACCTTAAAAACAGAGAATAATTGTGTAAGTACTCTACTGGAAAGTAGAAATCTACCTACAACAAGGATTGTTAAAAGTTGATTAGAAGACTCCTCAAATGGAAGTACAGAGACATCATTAGACTTGTTCTACTCAGTAAAGAACATTTATATCCTATAATTACCAATGCTGTTCGCTGGTTTCTGAAGTATGCTCTCTCTGGAGATGGTAAAATGACGGTGTATTAAATTGAAGTAATAAATGTTCCTCTAATGGAAACTTACTTGACTTGCTCCTGAACTTGCTTTCATCCTGTCCTGATCAGGCATGCTTTCTGTCAACTCATCTTTCCACATATCTGGTTTGAAGGAGGAAGATGGCTAGGTTGACATAAAATTCAATCTCCATTGACTTTATATTTCTGGATGTAAATTACATAGTGTTCTGGTTCCATTACCCAGTCTTTTGCGATCTTCCTTAGTATGTGTTTGGTAATCTCAGAAACAGTTTAAACAATTAAAATCTAAGACAATCAGTCAGTGAAAGGTTCCTTTTACCCTTAGTTCAAGCAAGATAGTCATACTCATGGAGATGGGTATGATGAAAATAATTGAAGTTTGACCACTTAACTCTCATTGTGGTTTAGCTACACAGTACCCATATCTTTATTGTTATTTCTATTTTATGTGTATGGATGTTTTGCCCAAATCTATGTATATATACTGAATATATGCAGTGTTCATAGAGCACAGAAAGAAGAACTTATTCCTTAGATCTAGAATTATAAATGGTTTTGAGCTGCCATGTATGTGTTGGCTATCAAACCCAGGTCCTTTCAAAAGGCATCCAGTACCCTTAACCACTAGGATGTCTTTCCAGCTGAACATCTATATTTTATATGGTTAGGCTATATTGTTCTATCACTTTGGAATATTAATGGAATGAATATAAAATCATTTGAGCTAGTAAGTTTTCTTTGAAAAGGAAAGACAAGAAACATGACTAGATTTCAGGGATTCATAAATAGAAGAGAAAGGTCATGAAGGTGCTACCCATTTCCTTGATTAAATTTTAGGATGTGGAGATGTCCAATTACTTATAAGTAGAGAGAAATAATTAAATTTATGTCCATCTATTATAGTAATTTTTTGCTGTTATCCAACATAGAATCAAATGAAAGAATAAATTCAATTTTAAAATAAAAAGAATCTGAACTCAAATCTTGATCCAAATAACCCTGAGTTCTACTTCTCCTGGTATTTTTCAGTCTGTTTTATTATCTCTGTGTTCAGTGAGCCATTTCTGTTGAGGACACAAGATAGTACTTCATCATATGGAATGACCATGGACGTATGATGTACCTACTTACATAGATGTTCTCAGTGTTCGAAAATAATAAACAAATAAAATTAAGTTAGTGAAATTTTCAAGGTTCAGGATAAAGTAATTACTACAAACTTTATATGGTAGTTCCAAAAAAAAGGAAATTAAAATAAACAATTATATTTAAAAAATAAGAAATTAGTAAAATTAAGAAGAAAAAATAATAATAGATTAATTAAATAAAAACTTCACAACTGCTTCTCATCTTCTAAGGTTTAAGAAATTAAGTTTTACTCTTCTTCTTTCAGATTTTTTGGAAACATTATCTTTCTCTCCATAAAACTCTCCTCAATTTAGTTTCATGACTATGAAGGAGGTCCTTTCTCTTTCTGTGTTACATAACCTTTTAAGTCCAGTGCCAGCTGTCAATACTAATTCCCTTTGCCTAAAATTAATCAATGCCTACCCCATACAAGAGGTCTTCATGATTTTTAAAAGCTAACTCCACATGTTGGTCAGTTTGATTATAATTGTCACTAAATTCCATGCATAAAGCAATTGTAAAAGGAAGGGCTTGATTGTCCCCTTATTTCAAGGTTGCAATGCACTGTCCTTGACTCCAGCAATATCCACCTTATGGGGAGGCAGAATACCATGATGGCATGTGAGTTTTAAGAAGAAGCTGTCTACTTCATAGCAGACAAGAAGAGTAGATGCAAAAGAGGGCACATATAGAAAAGTAGAAATAGATAAGTAGATGATAGATAGATGTGTGTGTGTATATCTGTATATATATATATATATATATATATATACAGATAGATAGAAAGATAGATACATAGATACATAGATAGATACATAGATAAATAGATGATAGATAGACAGAACACAAAATACCAGCATACCAAGTGTGGCATTTTTAAGGTATACATATCTTCCATGTAGGTCTTACTTCCAAGTTTTTTATAAAGTTTAAAAATACAAAGTAACATCACCAACTAAGACCAGTTGCTTAGCACATTTGTGTCTTGGGAAGATTTGATACTAAAACTTAACATTTCTTTTGCTGGGACAAGGTTATCTCTATTTCTGCTTTCAACCACTCTTTTAATTTTATATGCAATCTTTTTTATGTATAGTATGTTTCTGATTTTTGACCCTGGGTCAATAAATATAACTGTGTTAGAAAATTTTGGTCTCTTTACCTCAAGGGAACAGGATTCATGGGAAAATGATTATGAAACAACAATATAGCTATTTTAATTGAATCTTATTAGAAACAAAACAAAAACTTTATTTCAAATAAGTGAGACTGACTTAAGCCCCATTGACCCACATATGGGTTGGACTTCTTTGTAGTAGCTGTTTTTCTTTTAATCTTTTACTGTCACATTGTGTCTCGGTCTGCCTCTCCTGCTCAACTCCTCTTGGTCACACATTTTAAGATATCTGAGAGAAAATTTGTGTGGCTAACTTCAACTTTATTTTCCTGTTCTTTTGGAACAAATCTGCAATGGAAAGGTATATCTTGTACTATCATAACTTCTAAATACATCATTATTTTGTACTTTTTGCAGGGACTCATAGTTTAATTGGTCTTGTGTCTCAGAGGGAATTTTGGACATAGATATTTGACCTAGACGATGGTAGAGTAAGGCTACAATTAAAACATAGTGATGAACTAAGTGCACTTTTGAACATAAGATCATAATGGACATTTGGAGACCAGAAACAGAAATCTTTAGCTTATATCTCAGATATTGTTCAAAGTCCTATATATTACACACTTTTATGGAGAGATTTTGGAAAATCTAAGAAATGAGAAGTGGTAGAAATTTCTCTTCTCACTAGATCAATGTTTGTGAAAGCTATGATGAGAACATAGATCAATTTTAATTCCCATGCTATTTCTCTCTCAGGTTAGGTATCACAGTCTGAAGGATGTGGAGGATTTTGCTCTGCCATTCCATTCTGTCATGATGGACTATGCCTCCAATATCCAACTCTAAAAACAGTTGGTTCCCCCAATTGCAGTCTGAAACTTCTAAACTGTGAAACAAATTAGCCTTTTTTTCTTTTTCAATAGAGTTCAAGAATTTGTTATATAATTCTGAATAATTAAAAAAAATACTAAAACTTGAATTCAAAGACCTGATTTTCTCAGGATGAGGTCATGGGAAATAATGTATTTTGAAGTTGAATGTGTTAACTGATATATCATGAAAGTATGTATACATTTCTAAACTAGAACTAAAACCTTTCTTTCCTTTCTCATCTTTTCTGCCCTATATGACTGACAGCTTAAATATATAAATCTAATTTTATTTGTGCTCATGCTGCCACTTAACCAAGCTTATTTTTCTGCAGTAAAACAGATTTCATCACCTTATTTTCTGAAGAAGCAGATTTCTCAATCCTGTGTCTGTCTATTAACATTTTATATGCACATATCTCATGTAAAATATTCATCTCAGATAGATAGAAAGAGCTCAGAGTCATCCTGTGTGGTTTCATCTCTTCTATACCAGGTCTGAGCACCAAGATAGTCAACTGCATGGAATCAATTTTCATCAGCCAGAGATAAACATGCCTTCATACTGTCATTTATACTCACTGTTTATAATACTTTCATTAGTAGGATTGTACAAACTAAGTCTGGCTAAGTGGACTTCATTTGTATTTTCTCTCTACACATCAGTTCTTAGTGAGCCAACAAATTACTTTTATTATTTGACATAAGAATTGAAATAATAACAGGACTCATAGCCAATAAGTACCCAATGTGTTGTTTGCACAGTTTAGAGGGAATGTAATATTTTAGACCTAAACTGAACATGTATCAGAGATTTACCTTCCGCCTGAAGACATTTCTTTTATTCTTAAGTATAAGCTATAAAAATCATAAAATAGAAGCATAAAGACTACATATTCCTTAGTAACTTTGAATGTATAGAATGTAATAAGGCAAGCCAGGTGATGTTGGTGCATGCCTTTAATCCCAGCACTCAGGAGGCAGAGGCAGGCAAAAATATCTGTGAGTTCGAGGCCAGCCTGGTCTACAAGAGATAGTTCCAGGTCAGGCTCCAAAGCTACAGAGAAACCCTGTTTCAAAAACCAAAAAAAAAAAAAGAATGTAATAATGCCTATAAAATGCTGATAAAATTTTAAAAGGGTTAATATGTATCTGTCTTTTCTTTCAATATCACTCCAGAGAGAAGACATCCAAAGGTATCACTTTTCTTAATAAAAGTCTCAATTATCAATTTTATTGTAGCTCCAATAATAAGATCCTTGGATTACTAAATCCTGTCCTTGAATATCTCTTTCAATTAAACTTATTTTCATTAATATTTTAGTATATTTTAAACCTATCCTTGTCACACCTATCTATTGGCATTGTTAATCTTATTGCAGTCATCATAAGTGTTTAAGGTTGACTACTCTTGTATTTGTTTAATCTTTATATATATATATATATATATATATATATATATATATATATATATAT
>JABTXL010002417.1:2424404-2447043 GCA_025134845.1 Neodon shergylaensis
TATATATATATATATATATATATATATATATATATATATATATATATTGGTTTTTCGAGACAGGGTTTCTCTGTAGCTTTGGTACCTGTCCCGGAACTAGCTCTTGTACACCGGGCTGGCCTCTAACTCACAGAGGTCTGCCTGCCTCTGCCTCCCGAGTGCTGGGATTAAAGGCGTGCGCCACCACCGCTTGGCTAATCTTACTATATTTTTTAGTTCTTTTTTTTCTGAGACAAGTTTCTCCGTAGCTTTTTGAGCCTGCCCTGGAACTAGCTCCTGTAGACCAGGCTGGCTTATAACTCACAGAGATCTGCCTGCCTCTGCCTCCCAAGTGCTGGGATTAAAGGCTTGTACCACAACTACCTGGCATAATAGTCATCTTAACTGTTTAAGGCTGACTACTCTTGTATATGTTTAATCTTATTATAGTCATCTTAACTGTTTAAGGTTGACTCCTCTTGTATATGTTTAATCTTATTATAGTCATCTTAACTGTTTAAGGCTTACTACTATTGTATATGTTTTAGTCACATTCACTTGTCACATTTTTGTCTCAAGGATTTTTCTAGAAATCAAAATTATTTGTTTAATTTATTGTAAGTAGCAATGCCACCCCAGAATCTTTTATAGTCTTTCAAAGTTATGTTATTGTATTATAACAACCAGTGTATGCATTTTTAATATCTATCCATATGCTGGTCTTCAGTGTACATAATTTTAGCATACACTTCCACTAAATCATAAAGATCTTTTAAAAGTATATCTTATCTAAAGCATATATGAAGGCATGGATGAATAAGGTCTTGAAGAGATCAGGGATACAAGGAACATCTTAACATAATAAAAGCAATATATAACAAGCCAAAAGCCAACATCAGATTAAATGGAAAGAAATTTAAAGTGATTCCACTAAAATCAGGAACAAGATAGATTCTCTCCATGTCTTTTCAACATAGTTCTTGAATTCTGGCTAGAGCAATAAAACAACAAAAGGAGATCAGGGGGATGCAAAAAGGAAAGAAAGAAGTCAAATTTTAACTATTTGCAGATGATATGATAGTATACACAAGTCGCCCCCAAAAGCTCTACCTGGAAACTCTGACAGCTGGTAAATACCTTCAGTAATGTGGCAGAATACATGATCAACTCAAAAAATCAGTACCCTTCCTATATACAAATGATAAAGAAACTGAGAAAGAAATCAGAGTAACATCACCCTTCACAATAGCCACAAGTAACAGAAAATATCTTGGGGTAACACTAACCAAAGACATGAGAGAGCTAATCACCAAGAACTTTAAGTCATTGAAAAAACTGAAGAAGATACCAAAAAAAAAAAAAAGGAAAGATTTGCCATACTCTTGGATAGGCATGATCAACATAATAAAATGACAATCTTATCAAAAGCAATCTATAAATTCAGAGCAGTCCCCATAAAAATCCCAACACAATTCTTCACAGATCTTGAAAGAACAATACTCAACTTCATATGGAAAAGCAAAAAAACCCAGGATGGTCAAAACAATCTTGTACAATAAAGAAACTTCCAGGTCATATCACAACCCCTGACCTCAAGCTTTATTATAGAGCTGCAGTAATGAAAACAACATGGTACTGGCATAAAAAGAGACAGGCTGACCAATAAAATCATATCAAAGATCTGGATGTTAATCTACACATCTATGAACACCAGATTTTTGATAAAGAAGCTAAAATTATACAATGGAAAAAGAAAGTATCTTCAGCAAATGCTGTTGGCATAATTGGATATTAACACGTTAAGAATGAAAATAGATGCATATCTATCCCCATGCACAAAACTAAAGTCTAAATGGATTAAATACCTCAACATAAATCTGATCACACTGAACTTGATAGAAGACAAAATGGGAAGTAGCTTTTAATGCATGGGCACAGAAGATCACTCCTAAATATAACACCAGTAGCACAGGATCTAGGAGCATCAATAAATAAATGGGATTTCCTGAAACTAAGAAGCTATTTTAAAACAAAGGACACAGTCAGTAAGACAAAAAAGAAGCCTAGAGAATGGGAAAAGATCTTCACTAACTCCACATCAGACAGAGCACTGATCTCCAAGATATATAAACAACTCAAGAATATAGACATCAAGGTACCAAATAATCCAATTTAAAAATGTGGTACAGATCTAAAAAGAGAATTCCCAATGGAGGAATCTCAAATGCCTGAAAGATACTTAAGGAAATGTTCAGCATCTTTAGTAATCAGGAAAATGGAAATCAAAATGACTCTGAGATACCATCTTACACCTGTCAGAATGGTTAAGATCAGAAACACCAATGATAGATTATGCGGGAGAGAATATAGAGTAAAGGGAACAATCCTCCATTGCTGGTGGGAGTGCAAACTTGTACAACCACTCTGAAATCAGTATGGTGGTTTTTCAGAAAATTGGGAATCAAACTACATCAGGATCCAGCACTATCACTCTTGGGCATATACCCAAAGGATGCTCAATCGTACTACAAGGACATTTGTTCAATTGTGTTCATAGCAGCATTATTTGTAATAGCCAGAAACTGGATAGAACCGAAATGTCCCTCAACCAAAGAATAGATTTTAAAAAAAGTGATATATTTATACAATGGAGTAATACTCAGTAGTAAAAGCCAATGACATCTTGAAATTTGCATACAATTGGAAGGAACTAGAAAAAAAAACAGCCTGAGTGGGCTCATGTTTATTCATCATTTATTCCTTTTTGGATCATATTCTTTTACCAGAGGATATAATTGTATTAGCAGTCTAGACTTAATCATATTTTTTTGTTGTGGCTAGGATAAACAGATTCTTGGACTTTCCATTTAAGCATCAATATGTTTTAAGGGAGAAGATGATTAACTAAAAATAAACGGTATGTTTGTTTTAGAGATGCCTAGTGATAAAAAATAATGACACTTGACTCAATTTACTTGAATTTTCAAAACAGTATTTCACTTGACTGTCCATTCTCTGGGCTTCAGCTGATCAGATATAGTAAAAGATTTTGGACAGAAACATAATAAATAAAGCTGAGGAAGATTTGGAGTGACTCTATGAGGACACAGGATAATTCTTTAGGTTAATGAAGTTGGAAAGAAACTAGTAAAGTTATTGTATGTGACTAAAATATTTGGTTTGTGTTTTCTTTAGTGATTCTATTTTTTGTTTTATTCTAAGTAGCACAAGAAAGGACATCTTGCTAATCTAATCAACATAGTATTATTTAGAAGCATAAATCATACTACCAGCTTTATTTTCAGGAACAGGATGGTGAGAATGTTTTGTGTGTGATCCCTGGGTTCCAGGTTTTCGTAAAATACTGAAGTCAGGTACTCAATTGCAAATACACAAGAGATAATTGTGTGAATTAGGGTCCTAAACGCACAGGTCCTTTTATGAGTATGGAGAAAATATACCTGCCCTGTTTAGTTCATGTGAAGATGATAATCATCCTGAAATACCATCTGAAGTTTTTTCTATTGGTGTATAACAATTAATAATTACTTCAGGATCAACAATGAGAACATATTCTTATTAAGTATGATGGCTATAACCCATAGGTCACTATATGATCCTGGAGAATTTGAGCTGCTTACATATTAACTTTATAATTTGTAGGCAAAATCTTTCAATTCCACATTCAGGTTGAGTTGATGTGACTTCCTTTTCTACTAGCAATTAACAGAGGAGCTTTAAAAAATAGCATATATTCAAGGTACATGATGTGGGTTTTATATGGACATTTATGCTCAAGTACATTCTGTGCTTTGACCATATTTGCTCCATATCTTGCTCTTTTATATATCCTCAACTCTCATTGCTTCAGTTCACTCCCCAAACAATTATTTTACATCATATGTATTTGTATATGTCCAACACAAGAGAAATCATGGGGCTTAATATGATGATATCCAATTATATACATTTTTTAAGCAAATGACCTATGTTACTCTGCTTTGTTCCATTGTTTCTACACATTACATTTTTTCACTCATTTAATGCTGATGAACCTACAGGTTTTAATTTTATTGTGGTGAGTGCTACCATAATAAACATGGTTGCGTACCTGCCCTTGTGGTATAATGTCTTATATTCCTTTGGATATGCTTCCAGAAATCAAACAGCTAGATCCTATGCTGTTTCTATTTTCAGATTTTTGAGGTAGTCTCAAAATGCTTTGTGGAATTAACATACCTGCTAACATTCCAACTATCAATATAAACATAGTCTTTTCCTCTATATCCTTAGAAGCATCTCTCTGTGTGTATGTGTGTTTGACCATAACTATTGCTAGTGACAGGAGTGAAATTTAATCTCAGTGTACTCTCAACTTGCATTTTCCTGATGGTTGAAGATGCTAAGCATGTTCTCAGGTATCTGTAGTCTATCTGTATATCATATTCTCAGAAATTTCTTTACATTCCTCTTGTTTTTTTAATCTATAAATTTTTGGCTTTAATATTTGGTTCATTGTAAACTCTAAATATAAACCTTTGTTCTGTCTATATCTGATATAGATTTTCTATTCTGTCTGCACTCTCTCTAGTGCACATTCTTTCCTTTATGCTACAGAAAATGTCTTATTTCATGTAGTTCAACTTGTCAAATATCAGAATTATTTTCTGAGATATTAGAGTCCTTCACAAATTCTGTACCCATGTGAAATATTTTAGTTTTCTTTCTCTTAAAGTGATAAACCAGTTTCTTAAATGAACTTGTAGAAGAAAGGGTTAATTTGGCTTCTACTGTCCATCACTGAAGGAGGTCAGAGCTGAAACAGAAACAGGAATTTGAAGTAGAAGAATCATGAAGAAATGCTGTTTGCTGTCTCCCTACAGACCCATTTCTAGCTAGCTTTCTTATACTCCTCAAAACCATTTGTCCAATGAGCTATATCATCTTACAGTAGTTAAAAATCAAGACAAGCATTTTCTGGGCAATCCTCAACTGAGGTTCCACTTTCAAATAATGAGGTTGTGTCAAACTGCCTATGCCAACTACATCATCTGTATTTTGAAATATTGTAAAAATTTTACTTTTTAAGAGATGATATGGTTCAAATAACTCCAAGTAGGTCATCTACCAGACTCAAATCACTGTATTAGTTTTTTAATCATATCTGCAAAACTCACCAACTTGTAAGGTCTATATATATATTCAGAACACAATTCAGAATTCTGCCTAAAATATTCACCACAACAAAGAAATATGGTGATGATGAAATAATGATACCAAAGCATATTGAGTTATTAGAGGTAGACTTCCTTAACATCACAAACAAACCATTAAAGTTATTCATGAAAAATATAATACATGTTTGACTTAAATACATATGCAGATGTGTGTGTTATAATACTACCAACAAAAACATTTACTACTAATAATTTTAGTTACACAGATGCCTATGCTTATGAAGCTCAGGGGATTCAGAGGTGATGTAACCAAGCACTGAACATGGTGGAGGTCAAGACTCAATTAACTGCTTTAAATAATGTACTTACATTATCTTGAATAGATTGCTAACTTTATGTCTCAATTTCTTGTATTCTATAATAAATAAATTCAGCCTGGCAGGGAAATGTTTTTATAGTCCATCCCAAACTATAAATTCATTGTAAACTACCAGAAATATCTTTCTGATATACACAAATAAAAGCATTAAACATTGAAGTTCTGCATTTTCAAAACCATATGTATAACATAGATTTTTTATATAACAAGCTATAGAAAATGATGGCAATTAATAGACTGATTAACTTAAAAAAATTTAAAAATTAAAATAAGTTCTGTTGAGGTTTGTTCACAAGTTTTCACAAAACTTATGATCTACATGGATAAGAAGTTGTTATTGGCCCTCAGAAATGGTATCTAATTAAAAAAAATAAATATCTTCTACCAGAAATTTTCTGTGATTCCTCACCCTCACTAAAACAATCTGTAAAAAAAAGCTATCACTACAATTTAAACATTCTAGGGTAATATCTATTTCTTATGGATGAAAGGAAATACAAGCTTACCTAATGTGGTCTTCAAACCAGTGTGGCGATTTCTCAGGAAATTCGGGATCAACCTACCCCTGGACCCAGCAATACCACTCTTGGGAATATACCCAAGAGATGCCCTATCATACTACAAAAGTATATGCTCAACTATGTTCATAGTAGCATTGTTTGTAATAGCCAGAACCTGGAAACAACCTAGATGCCCTTCAATGGAAGAATGAATGAAGAAAGTATGGAATATATACATATTAGAGTACTACTCAGCAGTAAAAAACAATGACTTCTTGAATTTTGCATGCAAATGGATGGAAATAGAAAACACTATACTGAGTGAGGTAAGCCAGACCCAAAAAGAGGAACATGGGATGTACTCACTCATATTTGGTTTCTAGCCATAAATAAAGAACATTGAGCCTATAATTGGTGATCCTAGAGAAGCTAAATAAGAAGATGAACCCAAAGAAAAACATATAGACATCCTCCTGGATATTAACCTTCATCAGGTGATGAAAGGAGACAGAGACAGAGTCCCACATTGCAGCACCAGATTACAACCCCAAGGTCCAAATCAGGAGCAGAAGGAGAGAGAGCACGAGCAAGGAACTCAGGGCCATGAGGGGTGCACCCACACACTGAGACAATGGGGATGTTCTTTCGGGAACTCACCAAGTCCAGCTGGCCTGGGTCTGAAAAAGCATGGGATAAAACCAGACTCGCTGAACATTGCGAACAATTGCATGTATTGGCTTTGTGGGAGCCTAGGCAGTTGGGATGCTCACCTTAATAGACCTGGATGGAGGTGGGTGGTCCTTGGACTTCCCACAGGACAGGGAACCCTGATTGTTCTTTGGGCAGACGAGGGAGGGGGACTTGATTGGGGGAGGGGGAGGGAAATGGGAGGCGGGGTGGGGAAGAGACAGAAATCTTTAATAAATAAATAAAAAAAACACTGCTGAGAACTCAAGAACAATGGCAATGGGTTTTGATCCTACTGCACGTACTGGCTTTGTGGGAGCCTAGGCAGTTTGGATGCTCACCTTACTAGACCTGGAAGGAGGTGGGTGGTCCTTGGACTCCCCACAGGGCAGGGAATCCATCTGCTTCTTGGGCTGATGAGAGAGGGGAAGTTGATTGGGGGAGGGGGGGATATGGGAGGCGGTGGCGGGGAAGAGACAGAAAACTTTTTTTTTAATTTTTATTTATTTATTAAAGATTTCTGACTCTTCCCCGCCACCGCCTCCCATTCCCCCCCTCCAATCAAGTCCCCCTCCCTAGTTAGCCCAAAGAGCAGTCAAGTTTCCCTGCCCTGTGGGAAGTCCAAGGACCACCCACCTCCATCCAGGTCTAGTAAGGTGAGCATCCAAACTGCCTAGGCTCCCACAAAGCCGAAAGTATGGAATATATACATATTAGAGACAGAAATCTTAAACAAACAAACAAACAAACAAACAAACAAATAAATAAATAAATAAATAAAACTAAGTTTTACTGGTAACAATTTAGGATCCTATCTTTATTCATGGCCAGAGTTTTCACTTGGTTCCTGTCATGGATAATTTGGCCCCATAAGTAAACATACTATGGTAAATATTTCAACTTTCCTCTTTCCAATTGTAGGTTTTAAGCACTGAAGGTTTCCCTCTAACGAACTTTTTTTCAGTATAGATCTGTATTACCGCTACATAATTTGGACTGTTTTATTTGTTTGTTTATTTGTTTGTATTCCATATCATACACTGTTACTAGAATGAGAGTACCAGATCATCATAGCCAGGGTATAGACTTCAGATCTAATGTCAAGTAGAATAAATGAACTAACAACTGCTGGGACTAAAATGCTATTAGGGGTATGAGGTAATTTTTCTGAAAAATGCCCATAAGTTGCTTTTGGTTAGTGTATCTCATGACAGCAGCAAAAAACAAGTAATACAGAGCAAGGCAGAAAATAGCCAAGAATCCAGTGTTAAAAATGAAAACAGGGAAAGAAAGGGATAGAAAGTTCAGGACAACACCTCGCCTTTTTGGAGTCCTCTTAATAACTAAAAGTTCTGATGAGCAATGTGGAGAATATTTATGGGATAGAGAGTGTGTTAAGAGAGATTAAAAGAGGCAAATGAGCTTATTGAAGTAAAGCACAGAGCCCTAGGAAGTGAATTCTTTTCAACTCCCCCCAAAACAAACACCTCAAATGTTAATGCATCAAACTTCCAGTAATTTTCATCACTAAACACAATTACCAACTAAATCCTTGTATCCCAAATTCATTCTCCAGAAAACAAAGCCTAGCAGATTGAAAATTTATTGGAACCTGTAGTGTTGTGATTATAGCTTTTAAAGTGATTCACATATCACATGTAAAATGCACAAATATCTTTCACCTTTGCAGAATGCATGGCATTTTAGTTGTATATAATGACAGATTTTTATCTTGCATGGGATGCTGCTTTTTTATTGCTCTCTACAGAGAAAATGCTTGGAATGTTATTATTTTTTAATATAATAATAAAATGAAATTGCGCCCAACATGAAAGCCAGAAGGACATCCATATTGAAGAAAGCAGATTAATTGCTTTCTCAGAGGACATAAACTATTCGTGTGAAGGTAAGAATAAGGGTTGTTTGAAGAATTGTGGTTTTAGGTATCCATTCTCCAAACACAGTTTCTGCTGAAAATGATGAATATTTTACTCAACACATGGAAAATTTTTATTTGTTTATATAAACCCTTGTGATTTCCAAGGTGACCTATATTTAGTGCATGAGACTGTAAATCAACAATTTGAAAATATTCAGAGAATAGTCTTAGAATACAGTAATATTTGAGCTTCATAAAGGCTGATTCCCATTTGTTTATCAACAAATAATCAATAAAAGGTGTGAATCTGTAATGATTTAGACTATTCAGTGCTTTGTATCTCTCTTAGGGATTACAACTGAAAGATACAATGATTTTCACTAAAATGAACTAATAATAATGGGTTATAAAATTTTAAAAAATATAAAAAATGAAAAAAGAGTTCCAAGTGGCACAGAACTAGTCTTAGGCTTTCGGTGAGTGATTGATGCATGAATGAGTGAATAACTGAATGTGTGATTACCATGTGGTGAGAACACAGTGAGGATTTATATAGGTGTGTCTACAAGACAGATATGCTAATCCTAAAATAATGTAGTAAGGTAGCACAGTGGTATTATGTATAGCTTATGCAGGAGCTTGCAGGATTAGAAATCACCAGCTCTTTGTACATTAACTCTTTACCTATAGATAGGGTATTTAACCTTGCTATGCTTCTGTTCTCTTATGGTAAACTGATAAAGATTAATAATAGTTACTCTCTATCTTATAGTGTTGATTATCAATCAGTATATTTTAGATACTTTGCCTGTCACTTGATACATAATAAGTAAGATCCTGGAAGACTCTATTTATTAATTTCATATAAAATTATTGCAATATAACCTACAATTAAATCTATTTACTAACTCGCTTTCCTCTGACTCATTGTCTGAACATGATAAGACACAGTAAGTAACTATTCAAATTATTCTTGAAAACTAAAATGTTTGGGGATTTGAAATGGGGATTTTATTAAGTTATAAAGGGGATGTATGGAATTTTCCATTTCAGTGACTTCCAAAATTCCAGGCATCAAGAATAAATTTTAGAGAATTCAAATAGGAAGTAACATCGTCAATAGAAAGCTGAACTTACCGACATCAATAAGGAACAAAGAACTAAGGATTCCACTTTAATTAGTTTCAACCTTGTTTCTTTTCTTTTTTGTTATTGAAAAAAAATTCCACTTCCTCCCAGCCTCCCATTTCCCTCTCCCTCCCCCCACTCTTCTCCCCCTCCCCCTACTCCTCTCCCCCTCCCCCTACTCCTCTCCCCCTCCCTCTCCAATCCGAAGAGCAGTCAGGGTTCCCTGCCCTGTGGAAAGTTCAAAGTCCTCCCCCTTCCATCCAGGTCTAGGAAGGTGAGCATCCAAACTGGCTAGGCTCCCACAAAGCCAGAACATGAAGTAGGATCAAAACCCAGTGCCATTGTCCTTGGCTTCTCCTCAGCACTCATTTTCTGCCATGTTCAGAGAGTCCTATAAGCATACTGATGAATATCTTGCATATCACCATAGAACCTTCATCTGGCCATGGATGGAGGTAGAGACAGAGACTCACATTGGAGCACCGGAATGAGCTCCCAAGGTCCCAAATGAGGAGCAGAAGGAGGGAGAACATGACAAGGAAGTCAGGACTGAGAAGGGTGCACCCACCCACTGAGAAAGTAGGGCTGATCTATTGGGAGCTCACCAAGGCCAGCTGGACTGGGACTGAAAAAGCATGGGATAAAATCAACCTTGTTTCTTGAATTAAGCCTGGGTACATTTCACAAAATTTTCTGTTTTAAAAATGCAGAGATATCATCAATCTCTCCATGTTGGAAATGAACATAAAAACTGATTTCGTTCACCAAAGAAAGAACTATAAAACAAAACGTTAAAAGAAAACAATTCTAAAAACTGACAATTCGAGCTCATTGCACATATGTTTCAAATGTCAATAGTGTTCACTGTATTTTAAATAGTGGCTTACTTCAGTACTCAGAAATATGTTTCGGTGGCATGGCTTCTCTGTGTAGCTTTAGCTGGCCTAAAAATCACAGTGTACACCAGATTAATATTGAACTCACAGAAATCTGTCTACATCTGCCTCCCAACTACAGATTAAAGGGGAGCACCACCATACACAGGCAGCTCTAGAATTGCTCTTAGTGATCAGTTCTTCCAGGATTTATGGAATTACTATGTTTGTGCAAAAAGAAAAACTGAGTCTTAGTACAAATCTGTACTGTAAAATGATTATTGTTAGTAAATAGACTGCAACATACTTGAAAAGATATACTAAAAGTATTATTAATAAATTCACCTTAAACAAATGATATATGATTTAGGGGATAGATTCAGTACACTTTACATAAGTATTACATGATATATATGTACATGTACAGAAATAGCATTTATATTACATGCATAATAATCCCAGCACTCGGGAGGCAGAGGCAGGCGGATCTCTGTGAGTTCGAGGACAGCCTGGTCTATAAGAGCTAGTTCCAGGACCCGAACCAAAAAGCTACGGAGAAACCCTGTCTCGAAAATCCAAATAAATAAATAAATAAATGAATGAATAAATAAAATTTTCAAAATAATAAAACATAAAAAAGAAAGGATAAATAAAGGAAGATCTGGTGACTTGTGACTGAGTCATGGCACTTAGTCATGGCATTGTCCCAGTAAACTAGCAACCTTTCTGTCTCTTGTCATTTCCTGTGCCTCCTGCCTCCTATGACCAAACTAGAGGTCTTTGTGGACTTTATTATCTGCTAGTTTGTCATAAAATGCTAGAATATAATGTCAGAGCTACAGATATTCCCTGAGATCCCTTCCCTGTGCTCTGTTGACATATGGGACCCCATCTAGTGGATAATAGCATCAGACTTGTGTTTGACACTAAAGTCACATATTTTGTTCATGCCCCTCTCTAGATATTTCTTTCAGCAGACATATTGTCTTCTGGATGTTCTGTAGAGGCTTGTTCACTCTTCCTCTGATAGCCTTCAACATCCCAAGATCAGAACATTTTCTCTGCTGGGGTCCATGTTTGCAAGCCCAACAAATACCATGAACCAAGCCACATCTGAGGTGTTCGAAGATGATGCAAGTAATGACCATGTCCTGAGTTTTTCCTCATTGTCTTTTATACAGCAAAGCTCATTCAACAGTTTATCCTTGGGTTTGAGTAAGTACTATTCATTGGTGAATTATCTTGCTGAGTTAAAGGGTGTTACTCCAGAATCATGGTTTTCTTTCCCATTTTTAGAATAGCACAAGTAAACTCAGGAAAACACAGTCATAGTTGCACACACACACACACACACAAACACACACCACATCCATATTTAAATAAGATACACCATGTTTTACCTTTATCTATGCTCAGGAATTTAAGTCACCGATCTCCACATTAAAGCCAGTAGAGAAGGTACAGTCTTCAGCAGAGGAAGACAGCAGAGGACTCTCAACATTTGTAGACTGAACAAAATAACTTCAACGTACCTCACTGCAGCTCAAATAACACTACAGTAATTATTGTTTGCTTTCTGTTTGTGATGTCTCCATGTGCCAAAAAGGTGTGATATTCCTAGAGACAGTAATGGTTTCTGTCAACACTATCCATGTAAAGCATCATATAAAAGACAAACACACAAGCCCTAACACTCATACTCTTTGTACAGTTCAATTAAAAAATTCAGAGTGAAAACTGTTAAAAATTATCAACTATAAACTGTTACATCCATGCTGTCCGCCCATCATTATTACTTATGTAGTCCTAAAGGATACTGAAGAGAGAATGGTTCAGGCTAGGACACTGAAGCTGACATCTAATCATTCTTCATTCATTCTTAATTTTGCCTTTTCAAACTCAATATGTGAACATTTACATGCTTCCAGGGTCTTGAAACATATGGCTGGATGTACTTGTATTGGGACACACAGTGAAGAATAGAGGGGACCTTATTTCTTTAAGAGGTTCATAATGTATGAACTCCATAAGTGATTCCTCTATGTCTGGTATCTATGCAAGCCTTTCAAACATGGAAGTAGACATCATCATTAGAGGTTTTGAAAGGCTATAAATAAGAGATGTCATCTACTCTACTATAGTTCATTTTGATTTAACAAGTACTGTAGGTTAAAATATGGGTCTTTCTTAAAGACATTCTTGTTTTTTTTATATTAGCCCCGTGATTGCAATGGGGCTAATATAAATGATTTATTGCATTGCCTGATTATTCTCTACATTGCAAATTCCATGCTTATATAAAAGACTGGGTTTATCTCATTTATAACATATATATCACATCTATCTCTCAGAGTTTACAACATAAATTAGAATACAAATTTTACTTGTCATAGTAAATTACTGAGCACAATGAAAACATTTTCTTGGGAAGCATGACATAACAATCAGTACTTAAAAACATGAAGAGAAAAGTAAATAATAATAATCTCTGCTTTACAAGTCTTAACATTTTTCATGATGCCTACTAAGAATTTTTGAACACAGAGCTGTAAGAATCCATTTCTAGTGAATCAGAGTTGTCATGAGTTGTGACAGCATTATTCTTTTGCTCACTGTAAATTTGGATCATACAAAATAGAGATTCCAGAGCTACATTTCACAACAGGATCAGCTGCTGAATTTTAGATCCTATCAAATCTGTAGATTCCCTCACATTGACCAAAGTCCATTGAAAAAATATCTTAGTCCAGGAAACTGTTTATAAAAACAACTCAAATGAGTCAACATCACCTAATTAAGACAGATTTGAAACTAATATTTATCAATGAATTACCCACCATAAACATTTTCATCTGTTATTTTATAAAGGTAAATGATTAAGAATAAACATATACATATGTCCTTAAATATATGGGTGCATTTTACCTTTATGTTTATGCATCTAAGAGTCATGTGTGCCATGCAACATGAGTGAAGGGCTCTGTGCACCTCACACCACTGAGCAGATTTATGTGTGTATCAGACTCCTGACTTGTATAGACTGGATGAATCATACTACCTGTTAGAGTATAAAAGAGCAAACATTAGTGAAACTGATAATACGCCTTGTGGGGGTAACTCAACCAAAGCAAGCACATCTGTCACAGGGAGCAGTTTCACCAGGGGAAAAGCAATTAAATGATAATGTATCCCACATAAAGCCACTGCAATAATGTTCTCCACTCATTTAAATTATCCTGGTTGGAAACATGTACATAGATGGGACAAATGCAAAGTCACATTATATAACCAGGTTGAAAACAAATATCTGGCATGAAATTCAAAACTGAGAGGACAAGGGTGAAAACAATATAGTGCCTACATCCTTGGTCTTCCCAGTACAGTAGGGAACATATCAAGTATTATATTTGGAAGTATGTCATTGATTTGAATTAAATTGTCCCCCCAAGGCCCATAGAGAAAGACACTATTAGGAGGTGTGGTTTTGCTGGAGTGTGTGTGGCCTTGTAAGTGAAAGTATATGACTAGGGTGGGTTTTAAAGTTTCATAAGCTCAAGTCAGATCCAGTTGCTCCCTGTCACTTCCTGCTGCCTGTGGATCAAGGTGCAAAACTCCAAGCTACCTCTCCAGTACCATGTCTGTTTGCATGACACCATACTTCCTGCCATGCTTATAATGCAAGAAATCTCTGAACCATAAGCCAGCTCCAACTGAGTGTCTTTTTTATAAGAGTTTCCATGGTTGTGGCGTCTCTTTACAACAATAGAAAAAGACGACAGGAAGTAACTGATGAAGCTGAAGCAGAAACCACTGCATAAAAAGCATGTAGGATGTAGGATGCATAGATCCTTGTCAGATGAGATACATTAAGAATTTTAACCTTTACCTGGCAATTGGGAGGAGTGTAGAAAGTTAAAAAAAAATAGTGTAGTTTCCATCTTACACAGAATAATTGAAGAGCTAAGGATTTAGCTTAGTGGGGAGAGCACTTATATCACATTGACCAAGTCCTGGGTTTAATCCTTTGCACAGAACAAGCTGGGTGTTCTGGATCACACTTGAAATTCAAGTTGAAAGTTCAACATCATCTTAGACTAGGCTATATTATGAGAAACACCTAATTAAAACAGGCAGATAAACAAAATAAAATAAACAAGGGAAAATGAACTGAGATTTGATTTAGGAAAAGAAGACTAGTTATGATGTATGAAATAAAATTATTAAGAAATAGATGTCTTTGTTCCCTTGACTACATGGGCTATGTTGATATATCATCCATGTATGCTATCGACATGCTCCCAAGAAATGATGGTGCATGAGACCCGTTCTTCTGGCTTAATGTATTTTATCTCACCACTTCCTATCTGAATTCAGTGACTTCGCCTTGGTGATTTGAATCTGACGTGTATAGAGTATTTACATAAGACATTTGCCAGCACTATAGAAATGCTTCAAAAAAGATAACCTCTTACCTGCATACTCATTGATGTCAAACTGCATTTTTGTGCTTCTCATAGCTTAAAATAAAACACCGCTAAAAGCCTAACTCCAAGGACTAATTTTTTGGGAAAGTCTATTTCATGAGAAAAGAGCTTTACTGATAAAAATCATTATTGTTCATGAAAGTATTTGCTTTCAAAATATTTTACGTTGTTCTTCTATTTACATTTCTTCTTTTGTAAAAAGAAATATAACTATATCTTAAAGAATAAAAAGGAAAATTTAACAGAGCAATTAAAATTTTAAGAGAAGTGAACGTGGGGTCTACGCAAGACATTGCACACACAGTCAGGTACATAGTAAGCACCAATATAATTTAGTTATTATTATAGTATTTTTAAAAAATACTTTATTGCTAAAACCCCTTTATACCCAGGTCTCCATGCCTTAGCTATTTTTAACTGGGTGATGGACATTTAGCCCAAGATATTGAAATGAAGTGGTTGAGTCCTGGATCAGAAGTGACAGAATACTGACTTACTGATGGAATTGATTTTTATTCCTGTCCCAAGGCATGTCCACATTGCATGCTAAAGCTCATTATTTATTAATATATCTGGAAGTACATACAGTACACCCAATAATGGTTCTGAGTAGAGAAGCAATAGGAAAACAATTACCTTTGATTTTGTGAGGCAATATCAAAATTAGTGATTAAACACATAATAATATCAGGTGGCTAATCTAAGAACAATCAAGTAGAAAATATCTGTCTGAAATAAGGACTGACAAGGGTGTTATCAATTTAGGTAGTATTCTCCTCAGAGGCTTTTCAGAGTTATTGTCATCTGAACTAAGCAACTGTCTCAAAAAAGAGAAAGTGTATTGCAAAGAACTCTAAATAGAAGAGAGAGTTAATGCCAAGGTCTTGAGCTACCAGATTACTTGGATCTGAAAATATTCATGGAGATCACAATATATGCAGTAGACTGAGCATGGAAGAATGAGTGGCTGAAACGAAGAAGAAAAATATAGAAAGAACATGTCATAAACTAGATTACAGAAAAATAATCAGGTCAAGTGTGATATGCACTGTGATACGTGTGCACAGTAGTCAACGTGAACTGAATAGAGAGGTGCTGACTGGACATCTCATCTAACATTGTGAAAGTTCTCCTGATAAACTAGTAGAATCTTTCTACCACATTTCAGAGGTTAGTTAATTTACATGCATTACTCAATCTCTCATTTTAAATGAGGGTTTGTGTGTGTCTATGTGTGTGTGTTTATGTGTGTGTGCACTCCCATGTATATAGACTATCATGTCTTTGTGGAGATCAGAGTACAATTTTTAAAAGTTGTCTGTCTTCTACCATATGGATTCTGCAGTTTGAACTTTGTTCATCAGGGCTGTGACATCGCCTTTACATTTCACTGGCTGGAATAAATAGTTTCAGATAATGAATTAACTATTGCTTGGAATGCTGGTATATTCCAGTCATTGATTAGACTCTGGAAGAAGACAGTGATCTAGACAAGAAAAACTGATGTTTTCAGGCATTGGCATTTAAGTAGAAAATGAAAACATTATCATACAAAACACATTCCAGAGTGAAAAAGTGCTATATGTACAAAAATATTCAGAAATCACTTGCATGATTGTGCTACCATTAATTCTCGTAGGTAGACTTGTGGTGGCCATTTTAAAATGCAGTTCTGTGATGAACATGGTGACAGAGCCTGTGAGGGAATATAGAAAGCAGCTTTTTATTTTGCCAAGTCTGGAGAAAATAGCAATAAAGACAGGAAAACATTATTTTGTTATTGTTTTTAACTAAACTCAGTAATTTGAATAATATCCTCCTAAATGAGTGTAGGGAACTTCCGCAGAGAAGTCTAAAGTCCTTTGCTGATGCTTTTCCATTAATTCTCCCTGTTTCTGGAACTTGGCACCTGAAGCACAATGCATTATGCATAACCAAAGCACACTTTGCACAGAGAAAGGATTGCTTTTCAATGTTTCCCTAGTGCTTAACTTCAAAATACCAGCAGGTATGACATTAGGACTGTGCTTTATTCATGCTCTTGATATTGAAACCATCCTAAGTGGCACATATAATCAAGGTATTTTATATTCAATGTAAATATAAATATTTTCATACATACAAACAGAGAGAAAAAGAAAGAAATAGACAGATGGAAACAAGAATAGACTTGGCAGCCATGAACAAAAGGTTGTATCTACAATCCTATACTAGATTAAAGTATAGAACTGTAGACAGTATCTAACCTAGCAACACTGTTTGCAAAGCTCTATGAAAAATCTTCAGTGCTTAAAAACTAAGTTTACCTCTGGAGAGATGACTCTGTGGAAAAATTGTTTACAAAGCAAGCATGAGGATCTGAGTTCAGATTCCATTCACATGGAACAAAACATAATGACATGCCTATAATCCATTGCTGAGAAAGTTGGAGTCAGGAAGATTCATTGAGATTACACGTCAGACTCTCTGAATTAGTTGTTGAACTCTGCATTGAATGAGATCTTTTTTTCAAAAGGTAAGACTTAGAATGATTGAGAAAGACACCCCATATCAACATCCTGCCTGAATACTGAACATGTGTGTCAGTGTATGCATGTCACCTATATACTCAGACATGTGTACAAGCACATGAGCATATACAAACAAACATACCACACATATACACAAAATACAAGGGGATGAATATATAAGTAAAGTTTGATTCAAATTCAAATACCATGTGCTTAGATACTAGATAAAGACAAAAAATAAGATTGAAACGAGCTATATATTTCAAATTGGAAGAAATATCTGCGTTTTAAAATGCAAGTACTTTTGCAAATTTAATGCAAAATTAAAGCAAGTCTAGAATGGATCATATAATCTCTAAGTGCTTCTTGGAATTCAAAGACAGCAGAGATCAATGTCAACTGAAAGGATGAGAAGATATTCATGGTGAACAACTAGATTTGAAATGATCTTTGAAGACTGCAAAAGATTCAAAGGTCCTTTTGAAATACCTTTCCAGAGATAGAGAAGTTGTCTGAAATGTGGGCAATCTTAAATCTAAGGAGTAGCCACAAAATACAAATTCTCTGTGATGACAGACAGAGGTGAATTTCACAATATGCAAATTATTTTCTGTTCTTAAGAAGTTCCTAAACAGTGATGTCATTTCAATGGTCCTATAGGCTCCTTGTCTGCTTCTTATTAAACTTCTTTTTTGGTAGTTTTTCTTTCATATTTCTTTCTCCCATACTTCTCCACACAGACTGTGCCACTTTTTGTCATCATATATGTTTCTTCTCCCTGTTTTTCTCCTTTATTGTTCATTTAAGTTCATAGACACATGCAGTTCCCAAACACCTGTAACTCAATGCATATAAAAAGGTTTCCTTCATTCTTTGTTTTACCTTCCATTATTGTAGATAATTTAAGAGGAATAAAAATAGAATAATTATCTTGCTAAAAAATCTCATGGAACATCTTGAAAAAGAGGGTATAAGGCATAGCTTGGGGAGGAGTGCTATGAAATACTGCCCTCTCAATATGACATGGCTGTTACATACATGAACTCAAAAACTAGTAACCAAATTAAGTCAGTTAAAAATTCTGTCTTGGAGTCTAGGAAGATCACTTTGCTTGCTGAGTTGGAGTGCCACTTTTTGTTAAGCCTGGATAGTTGTGTTTGAACCCTGGGTCCCACATGGTGGAAAGAGAGAGCTGACTTCTGCAAATTTTTTGCTGACTTCCACATATCCTAGAATGTACATCTATACACACACATACACACACAGATTGAGATTGTTTTTCTCCCTTTAATGAAGCATTTATTATTTAATAAAGACAATGTGAGGAAGGAACACGTTCATTTTCAGCTGATACATCAAGTATATCACTGAAAGAATTCAAGACAACAATTTATGGCAGCAAATAGGATAATTTACTCCTTGTCTACTTAATACAGAAGCACATCACTGTTCAACCATAATCTCTCCTTACTTTGTTTATCCCCATGTTTTTGGGTTAATGCTCTATATAAGATATGGTATGTAGTAAGGAGCTGTAATGGGCTGCTTTCCTGCCGACCCGGCTCCCGGCTGCCTGGATAGCTTATACCCTGAAATAATTACACGGAAACTGTATTCTTTTAAACATTGCTTGGCCCATTAGCTCTAGCCTCTTACTGGCTAATTCTCATATCTTGATTAACCCATTTCTAATAATCTGTGTAGCACAATGAGCTAGTGGCTTACCAGGGAGATTCTTAACCTGCATCCATCTTGGAGAGGAGTGCTATGGCGACTGCCTGACTTGGCTTTCTTTCTCCCAGAATTCTGTTCTGTCTACTCCACCCACCTAAGGGCTGGCCTAAAAAAGGCCAAGCAGTTTCTTTATTAATTAACCAATGAAAGCAACAGATAAATGACACTCCCACATCAATGATGCAATTTAAAATTCCTAATTTGAAATAGAGAAGAAGCATATTGAGAGGGTTTGGAAGGGGGAAAGAAAATTGAAAAGTGTAAAACTAAAAGAAAAAATGGATGCAAAACGTAAAGTAAAATGTGTAAATGTTATATGTTGTTGTGTTTTTTCAGTAGTTTATTTTGTTTTGTTTTATTTTAAATATATAGAAGTAAAGAGTTGAGATTTTGGACTTTGAAAAATAAAAAAGTAACTTAAAATTTAAGACATTGGGAATTTTTAAAACTTGTACCTTTGAAGTCTAGTAATTGTTGTTGAATACATATATAATTTCTAAATATATATTTATAAATATAAATTGTAGAGGGTATTCTAGGGACATTAGAAAATACACCTGTAATGTCTCAACAACAGGACTTCCCAAATACGAGTTGAATGAGGATGACAACAAGAAGCCTTTTAAGGAGTCAGGGAAAATCCCAGGAAGGCTCAAAACTATCCAAAGAAAATACAGGCAATGGAGTAAAGCTAGGAATCAGAGCAATGATCCTCCATAGGAAAGTGTACACCAATTGCTTGTACCATGCAATCACCCCTGAAATCATATATTTAAGCCTATATGGACACAACAGGTTATTATTTCAGACTGTCTTAATGCATAAGGGGAAAATCAGGGTAAACTTACAGTCAAATAAAAGAAAAGGCAAAAGTTAGCAGTATATATCAAATCCTGTAGCTCAATATCTAGCATGTTGAACTAATAAACTTCTGAACCACAAAAATTACTGGCCCAACTTTCAAGCTCTGCCATTTACAGAACATACAACTTATCTCATTGGCTAAAACAAGCTTGAATCTGAACCTTCTGCTGTCCCATATGATCACAGCTGTGGTGTTTACATTATCCCTAATATCTTGGTGTCTATGTCACAACTACAGCTGCACATACACGAATGGCCTCTTTTCAAGGACTCTGACATTGCCATATGGTACCATGCCTCAGCTTCTCTCAATGACTTCTTTAATTCTGCCATTTGTCCTGCAAATGAGACCTTGCATTCACAAAAGCCATATCAGAGTCTCACTAAATGGATTCTAACCCTGGTACAGGTGCTTAGTTTCTCTCCATGACCCTAGCTTCTCTTTCATGCTTTATAAACCAATACCAGTTGGGAGACTTGTGCATATTACTTTCCAAGTTCTGCTTTCAGCTTGAGATCCAGCCTTCATGCCATTAGATCACAGTTTCTTTTTTTAAATTTTATTTATTTATTAAATTTTTAAAAATATGAATCCAAGTTCCCACTCCCTCCCTCCACACACCCTCCTACCCCACCCCCATTCAATCCTCTGAGAGGTTAAGGCACATTGCTTTATGGAACTCCTAGGCCCTCCCTACTACTTCTAGGCTTAGCAAGATATACATCTGAAGAGAATAGGATCCCAAAAAGTCAGTACATGCAATAGGGATAAATCCTGGTGCCTCTGCCCGTGGCCCCTTAGTCTGCCATGTAGCTGTCAACCACATTCAAAAGGTCCTATGCTTATTTCTTCCCAGTCTGGCTAGAGTTGGTGAGCTCCTATTAGCTCAGGTAGACTGTTTCAGTGGATGAACCCATCATGGTTTCCACCTCTTTGCTCATATTCTCATTCCTCCCACTCTTCAACTGGACTTTGAGACCTCAGTCCAGTGCTTCAATGTGAGTTTCTGCCTCTCTTTCTGTCAGTTGCTGGATGAAGGTTCTATGGTGATATTTAAGATATTCATCAGTCTAATTACAGGGAAAGTCAAGATCAAGCCCCTTCTCTTCTATTACATAGGGTCTTAGCTGGGGACATCCTTGTGTATTGCTGGGAATTTCTCTAGAGCCAGGTTTCTGCTAACCCTATAATGGCTCCCCCCAATAAAGATATCTCTTTTCTTGCTTTCATCTCTGTCTTTCCTCCGTCTCAACTATCCCATTTCCTCAAGTTCTCCTCAACCCTCCTCTTCTCCCCTCCTCTTCCAACATCCCTTCTCTCCTGACCCTTATGCTCCCAATTTTGCCAGGCAATTAAATTCCATTGGTAAACTTCTCTGTTTTTTATACCAGTACCCAGCTGTTTTCATTAATGAACTATGTAATAGAGCTTGATGTCAGGGATGTGATGTCATCTCCTTTGACAAAATCTGCCATTCCTTCATGATAAAAGTTTTGGAGAGACCAGGGATACAAGGGGACATACCTATGCATAATAAAAACAGCATACAACAAGCAAATAGCCAACATCAAGTTAAAGCAGTTTCACTAAAATCAGGGCCAAGACAAGTTGCGCACTTTCTCCATATCTATTAAATATAGTACTTGAAGTTCTAGATAGAGAAATATATAATTAATGGAGCTGTAGGGGACACAAATAAGAAAGGAAGTAAAAGCATCATTATTTGCAGATGACATGATAGAACTTAAGTGACCCCACCATAAATCTACACAGGAACTGCTACAGCTGATAAACACCTTTAGTCTGGGTATAAGATTTAACTCAAATAATTCAACAGCCCTCCTATATACAAATGAAAAACAGGCAGAGAAAGAAATCAGGGAAATATCACCCTTGACAATAGTCTCAAATAATATAAAATATCTTAGTGCAACTATAACCAAGCAAGTAAAACCTGTATGACAAGAACTTCTAGTCTTTGAAGAAAGGAGGATGGAAAGAGCTCCATGCTATGGATTGGTAGTATTAACAAAGTAATAGATTGCCTTTTTACCAACAACAGTCTACGGATTCAAGTAAATTCTTATTAAAATTTCAAGACCTTGTAAGACCTTATAAGAACAATACTCACTTCATATAAACAAAACAAAAATATAATAGTTAAAACAATCCTGTACAAAGGAAAAAAAGAATTCCATTTCAAACTCTAATGCAGGGCTATAGTAATAAATTTTCATAGTATTAGAATAAAAACAGACAGATGAATCACCAAAGACTCAGCAATAAATCCACACACATATAGAAACCTGATTTTTAACAAAGAATACAAGATTATATAATGAAAAAGAATGAAGGGAAGGAAGGAAGGAAAAAAGGAAGGAAGGTAGGAAGGAAAGAAGGAAGGAAGGAAGGAAGGAAGGAAGGAAGGAAGGAAGGAAGGAA
>JABTXL010002417.1:2447053-2516582 GCA_025134845.1 Neodon shergylaensis
GAAGGAAGGAAGGAAGGAAGGAAGGAAGGAAGGAAGGAAGGAAGGAAGGATACACATGGTGTTTTCAACACAAGTCGTTGGTCTAACTGGATGTATGTATGTTGAAAAATGCGAAAAGATCCATATTTATCACCATGTACAAAACTCAAGCCCAAGTGGATCAAATACCTTAACATAAATCCATACACACTGAACTTGACTGAAGAGAAAGTGGGGAATAACCTTAAACATTTTGGCAGAGGAGACAACTTCCTGAATAGAAGACCATGACAGAGATGCTAAGATCAACAATTAATAAATGAGACCTCATGAAACTGCAAAACTTTTGTATGGCAAATAGGACAAAATGACAGCCTTCAGAACAGGAAAAGCTCTTGACCATCCAATGTTTGACAGAGGGTTGATATCTAATATATATATAATGCATAAAACTATACATTTAAAAATCAAATAATCCAATTAAAAGTTGAGTACATATATAAGCAGAGGATACTCAATTGAACAATCTCAAATGCCTGAGAAACATTTAAAAGTGTTCAATATCCTTAGCCATTAAGGTAAATCAAATCAAAATTACTCTGAGATTCTACCTTTACCTGTCCAAATGACTAAAATGACAAACACAGGTGACAGCTCATGTTGAAGAGAATGTGCAGCAAAAAGAACAGTCCTCGGTTGTTGGTGGGAGTGCAAACTTGTACAGCCATTGTGGAAATCAATATAGCAGTTTCTTAGTAAATTGGAAATTGATCTACCTCAAGACTCATCTATACCACTCTTGGGCATATATCTAAAAGATGCTTCATCATACCACAAGGACACTTGCTCAACTATGTTCATAGCAGCTTTATTTGTAATATCCAGGACCTGGAAACAACCTAGCTGTCCCTTAACTGAAGAATAAGTAAAGAAAATATGACACATTTACATAATGGAGTACTACTCCATTGTTAAAGAAAGAAAAGCAAAATCATGACATTTGAAAGTAAATGGAAGGGACTAAAAGAAAATGATTTCTGAGTGAGGCCTTCCATATTCTGAATAAAAATGCAGGAGAATGAATGGGGGGGTGCAGGGATGGACTAGGATGAGAGAAGGTTCAGGACTGGGATTGGAATGTAAAACAAATACAATTTTAAAAAAGAACCCAAAAGAGAAATTTCTTGAAATCTGAAGCAAAATATGTGTTTTGTTCATCTAAATATATATAAATGAGCAAATAAAAATATTATAAGAAAGATCATAACTTAATACAATGAGCAGCTCATTTCCTGCCCCCTCAAAAATAAGTGTATTACTTCTTGCTCTTAATTTACTTTTAGACAAAATACCCAGGGTTGCATCGCAGTACCTTCCCATTAGAGTTGCAAGATTTGAACAGTTCCACCTCATGTAAGATAGAAAATACAACACTTATTATATGGAATTATCCTAGGAACTGAACAATTTGCTATAAAGCATCAAATGACTAGGTAGTTTCCAAAGTATCAGATGACTATTAGCTGTGATAACATTATAATGATTCTCTGAAAATGACCATGTATATGTGTATATGTTTACTCCTCAAGGAACCAAAGAGGAACAAATAATCTGTTATTTGAAGACTCACAAGAATTTGGCTCTCTAAATGTTACCGCCTCTTGTTATGTGATGTTCTTCCCTCCCTTTGACAGTTTTTCCTGACGTCCATTTAAGAATCTTCCAAAGAAAGAGATTTTATTCCTAAAATCAATCATCTTCTTTCAGTGTAATTTTTTCATTACTAGAGTTGTGAATAATCATATAATCATAGAAAAAAGCATAGATCTGAAATGGTCCTTAAGGATCCATAGAGACCAGTTGCCTCATTTTTCATATGAAACTAATACTTGAATAATAAATGCAAGTGTTCAAGATTACTTTCCACAAGAAATATGAGACAAAATTGAAGCTCTGATGCCTATCATATATAAACACACATATATGCACACATACACACACATATATGTATACGTATAAACATATGAGTGTGTGTGTGTGTGTGTGTATTCCTGGGTATGTGGGTATATACCCCTGTCAAATGCTTTTCGTGAATGAAAACACAACTGCTCAATTACATACCCAGGAAAAACCAGAGCAGGCTATATTTAAACTATGAGCCACTAAAACACTTTTTATTTTAATTTTTGAATACTATCAACCAAATTTGCTTTAATCTTTTCCTTATTTTGGTTAAATTTAGAAAAGTTTTCCCCTGAATATAAGGTCTTCAATTGACCTTCCTTAGAACATTTAATTTGGAGGAGTCATAAGCTTAAATTATTTTCCTGAGCCTTCGATATATAAACAGAGTCTACCCCGTTGTCATTTTAAAAGTTAAAAAAAAATGCTTTTATAGAAGACCCGGGAGCATGTGATCATTAAAGTATGTCACATTCCCATCTCTCATTCTTCAAGGGAGTATAGGAGTCAAGGTTCGTTAAAGAAACATTAGCAAATGCAATGAAGATGGCCACACTTTGATATACCTCCCACCAATTTTTATAGCAATTTTCCGTTCTCTTTTTAGACGTTAAAGAAAGACCAAGATTTCATTTTTTTTCTTCAGTAGAGTTTATCAGAATTTTCTTAAGATCACTTTCTTCTGTCACAGTAGCCTGAGCAAAAACAACAAAAATTTGCATTGTCATTTTTAAGACGTGTCCCTGGAATTTTATTTTGATACCGCACAGTTCAGGAGAAAAGGTTGCTCTGGTATAGTTTCCCCTGTCTTTTGGGAAAGTGCATGCAAGTTAACTGGAAGCAGACCAAATATTGCCAATTCATTTGCATTTAAATTGTCCAAATGGCATTTGGTAGGAGCTATTTGATGTCCAAAGAGGCTTTGGAGGCTTTTAAACTTCAAAACAGAAGGTCAGAATTGATTAGCAGGAAAAAGAGCCTCTATACTAAGTGGCAGAGTTGGTTCCAAGCTTCTGAGCTAGGGGCTAAGATCACACTAAAGCCCTAGAGAGAGGTGAATCACATCGGCTCACTCCAAGAAGCAAAGCGACGCAGGACTGGGCAAGAGGATGGACACTGTCCTGAACTATTACTTTTTCAGATGCGTTGGAACAGCCACCTCTCCTTTTCCATGATTTCCTGAGAAAACAGCAGGAAAGAATTAGCACACCAATAATCCTCCACTCTCTTTCTACAAAAATATTTTTCTACCCATTGACATATCTGATATCCATGGTTTATCTGAATCATAGAGAAAATTGGAATTAAAAAGTGTCATGCAAGTGTGGTGATCTCTTGTTGGAGTACTCTGCGTTTAAGATTGTGGTTCACCATGTCTGGATAGCTTTCTGAGCTTGGCATAATATGGAGGACTCCATTTGCAGCAGAATTCTCGCAACTCACTCCACAACCACACCTTATTTGGATAATGTTTATAGATCTCGATAGCTGATCTAATTTGGAAGCTGTCCCTGAGTTTGGATGCCTAACATATATGGTATGACCTCTGACATAGTTTTGTGCAAATGCTTCCCCCTGGTGCCCATATGAAAATTAGGTGTTGGGCTTCAGCTATACGATAGGACCATGCTGCCAAATGCAAATTAAGTGATGTCCCAGCTTCTGTCCCCATCATATATATATTTCCCTCACCCTAAAATGGACTTGAGCTCTCACACTGAAGCTGACTCCTGGAACACTGTTTCTGTCATATTCTTAGGGTGCAGAAAACCCTGCATGTTGTCTTTGTTTGCTGTGTCCTCTTGGACTGGTAGACAATGGACCACAAGCAAAAGGGAGACTCTACACCTTCTCACAATTCCAATATTTCTGAGACTAAAGGAAGGAAGATTGGAAATAAAAAGTCAGTCTAGGTTATGTAACAAGACAAGCCTGTGCTTTGACCAAAAATAGAGAAAAGCATGTTTTGTAAATGAGCAGCGGGGCTGCGTCCCCAGCACCCTGGCCGCCCAGCTAGCTTATGCCCCAAAATAACAACACACAAAATGTATTCTTTTAAACACTGCTTGGTCCACTATATCTAGCCTCTTCTCAGCTAACTCTCACACCTGGACTAGCCCATTTCTAATAATTGTTTGTAGCACCCCAAGGTGCGCTTACCGGGAAGATTCTAGCCTACGTCCATCCTGGGTCAGAGCTTCATCGCGTGTGTCTGCTTCTGAGAGCAGAGCATGGCGTCTCTCAGCTCACTTCCTCTTCCTCCCAGCATTCTGTTCTGTTTACTCCTCCCACCTATGTTTTAACCTATCAGGGCCAAGCAGTTTCTTTATTGCTTAACCAATGACATCAATAGATTGATATATGACACTCCCACATCAAGCATGCCTGGTTCAATGTAGGTCAAATTATACAATTTAAAATGCTATATTAAAAAGAGTGAGAGGAATTCCTCTGGAAAGTCAAAGGAATTAGAAAATGGATAAAATGTTTATGTTTTATGCTTTGTATATGTTACTGGAAGATACTGTGAAAAGACTTCGGGATAGAAGAGTATTAAACCGAACTAAGGCATAATGATATGGGGCATCAACAGTAGCAACCATGGCAGTAGGTATAAAAGAATGCATAAAGTAGAATTTTTGAGAGACAAGCATTATGGAATGCCTTTTCTACCAGATTCCAGACAGGACAGACTCCCTCCCACAAAAGACCACAACAGACAGAAGAGGAGAGGCCAAATACACAGGCTAAACACCAAACTTAATCTTCACATCATCAAACTCCTTTTTGCAAAGCTGTGCATTTGCCTGTTTTATACCCATGTCTGTGTGTTTAGTTTATATAATTTTGCTTTATAGATCAACAGTGATAAAATGGGTCTTGGGAATAATCTTGTTCAATTTCTTTGTTTTACTACTAAACACAGTTTGGTGGAAAGATGGAAAGTGAAGAAGTTTAACAATGTCACACAGCTATCTTTGACAGATATGGAGGAGAATTAGAGCTATGACCTTTTAAGAAACAGAATTAAGAAACATACTAAAATTGAGTACACTGCATTTTAGAAAAAGAACTTTAACTTTAGTAATTAAATCATTAGACCAAAATTGTAAATGTACCTTATTAAAGGATATTTTCCAAGACATATTCAAGAGGTGCAAATAAATTGAATTTAGACATCATTATTTACATTAACTCATTTGAAAGCCATAATGAGAGAAGTCTAA
This sequence comes from Neodon shergylaensis, assembly GCA_025134845.1. Taxonomy (NCBI): domain Eukaryota; kingdom Metazoa; phylum Chordata; class Mammalia; order Rodentia; family Cricetidae; genus Neodon; species Neodon shergylaensis. The sequence goes on from JABTXL010002417.1 coordinate 2,452,222, forward strand.
GAAGCAAATACCCTAAAAAATAAATAATATCTCCTAAGTTTCTGCACTCTATTGACCAGGAGGAGCATCAGTAGCTTAGAAATAACTACTACAGTGATAGTAGAAATGACATGAACAAAACAGAGAGAATCAACAAGAGCTGGGGAAGAGGGAAGAACAAGAGAGGTAGAAACAAAGAGGATGAGGACTCTTGCAGATTTTCCAGCAAATGATTCTCTTGTTTCATGCCCTTGTTTAACCACCTGCGCTATCTGATATTGGACCCAACACAAATGCACCATTATGTGACACTAGCCCTGACTGGGTGGTGTCACAGGAAATGAAAGAACTTCCTGGACTATCTCTTGTTTACAAATAATTCATTAGTACCACAAAACACAAAAAAATGATTAAACTGGAAAAAATGAACATAACTTCATATGATGACACATGTTCAGTCTTCTTCCTATTCCTGTATCTCTCTCTGTCTCTGTCATACACACACACACACACAAACACACACACACAGGTGGGGGTTACTCACATACACACACACACACACACACACACACACTCAGACACACATAATATCTTTTGTACTTAGAAATACAATTTGGAGCATGTGGAAGAGGAAACATTTTCTTGGGATTAGTTAGATTACAGATATGATAATCAAGTTATATACATACATATGATAATCAAGTTATATACATACATACAAACAAAGATGATGAAAGATGCTAAAAATTAGGACTAAATTTCTTAAATTATCATTTAAAAATGAAAATGGTGATAGAGGAACTCCAGCTTGACCTCTACTCCATGTTTTTATTTGTTTTATATTAATTTATTCACTCAGGAAATAGAATTCTAGAACATTCATTTTATATCAAATGAATTCTGTTTATTTCCTGTTTGAACAATTGTAAATCAGAAATTGGGAAGCATTATTTTATTTCAGAGATTAGACAAAGCAAGAACTTGAGACAAACTTATAATTGGGCTAAAGAATTTTTCTTTGATTAAGGGCACTTACTGCTCTTTCAAAAGAAGACTCAAATTTTAGAACCACACAGAGATGCTCCTGTCTCCAGCTCCCAAGAACTGAATTCTTCATACATTCATGTGCTTATACCTACATGGAGGCACATAAGCCTACCATTAATTAAAAGTAATAAAACTTAAAAATATATACTCTACAGTAGATAAGCATTGTCTAAAAGAATATTGTGGGTTTTGCTCTAGGTAGGTTTTCTTGCTTCCATGTTTTAAAAAGATTTATTTTAAATATATGTTTATGTGACTCCATATCTGTATGTAGGCCTGTGCATGTATGTTATTGGTCACTGTGAGTGGCTGATGTGGGTGATAGGAACAAAAGTCAGGTTCTTTATAAAAGCAACACATTTGCAGCTTTTGAGACATCATTTTGTCCACTTGCTCCCATTATGCAGAATAAAATAGAGACTGAGGACGGTAAGCAACTTGACCAGCATATGGTTAGTACCTCGTAAATAAAGGACCTGTAACTTAATCTGTCTCCAATCCCAAGTTTATTTATTGATTTGTGGTTGCTTCCATCATTAAACACCTTAAGTTATTGAAATATTGTTTCCTGTGGTATCCACTATTCTTGAAGTATTTTCCTACACATGCATAACCTGTTATAAATTCACAACCATTTCCATTTTTTTGAAACTTCTTCCTATGCCTGTTTTAGCTGTAAAATTTTACCTGAATCTACACAAAGATTGTTTATTCCCTTTCTTTTCATCCTTCCTTCCTTCTTTCCTCTTTGTTCTTTCATTTGTTCTTTCTTTTTCTTTCTTTTTTCTTCTTTCTTTAATTACTTCTTTTTTTCTCTCTCCTCTCTTTCCTTCCTTCTTTATTTCTTACATTCTTTCCTTTGTCCTTCTTTCTTTCTCTCTGACTTTCCTTCCTTTCTTCTTTCTTAATTTCTTTCCTTTATCCTTCCTTCTTTCTTTTTCCTCTTTCTTTCCTTCTTTCTTTTGTTTTTTTTCTTTCCCTCCCTCCTTTCCTCCCTCCTTCCTTCTTTCCTTCCTTTCTTCTTTCTTTCTTTACTCTTTCCTCTTTCGTTCTTCTTTCTTTCTTTTATTTTTGTTTTTGAAGAGTCTAATTATGTAATACCAATAGGCCTGTAACACACCATGTACATCAGGCTGGCCTCTAACTCAAAGAGATACCATTGTCTCTGAATCTGTTTCTTAAATGCTAGAATTAATTGTGTGAACCACTTTGCCCAGACCAGAAAAAGTGTTTCTTGCCTTTGGAACTATATAACAGTTTATAACTACATTTCCTATCTAGCATGTAACCCGATAACACAACTATTAACATAACTATCCTACAATTAATATTATTTCTGGCTCTCTTTGAAATTGAGAACACCTATTTTTCTTCATTAGCTTTGATATATTCTGGAACATACATGAAATAGCAGTTGTTTAACCTTTGAACAATATCTATGGGCTAGGTGCCATAGGCACTGTGATTCTAGTCCTATTGCCTAACTGTTTGAAAGCAACTTATGTGCCTCAGTTTCTTAATACTTATAACCAGACAAACAAGTTTTACTTTTCTGGTCTTGGTTAGGCAATTAATTTTCATTAATAGAGAATATTGGAAAAACTGGAGTGAAGAAAGGAAAGTGAGTGATATTATTATATTTAAATTAGAAAAATTTAATCTAAAAATAAGATAGAGATGGATTTATGTCTTACTGTCTTCATGTGAATTGATCTAGATGAATGGAGAAAACATATTTTATTACATATAAAGTGAATGAGTAAAATAAAACTTTGTCTGTTAAGAAAGATTCTCCAAAATAAAAAGTTCCAATGAAATTGAGGTTTATTCTTTTATATGAAACATTATTAGCAAGTATTTCTTGTTGAGTGTTTTATCTCTATTCCATTACGTAATATAGGGATATGGATTCCTCTGGCTTATTCCATCTTTAATATTCTATTTTTTCCTTTCTGAATTGTTTCATAGGCTCAACAATGTTTCTGCTAACAAGAAAAAGGTGTATAGTCAAGATTCACTGTTTCCATCTAAGACAGATGTTGCTAAAGGCACACACAGCATTTCTTCAAATTTCACGGAAAATGAATTAGTTCATACTAATCAATGATGTCTCCCCCCAAAAAGAGAGTTTAGAGTGGGAAGGCCAAGAACCAACTTAAACTGCACTACTGTAAAAAGTTAATGAATATTCATGAAAAATGCATAATTTCTAAACATTAGTAATCATTAAGGCATGAAAACTCAGAGTACATCAGATGGATAGGTTTTGTGTAGGCAGAATGGTCTAGAAGACAGTTATCAGAGCAGTTCAATAAGTATAATAAGGCTAATTGACTTGGAGAAATTCTTTGTATATGGTAATTTTGGGTATCAGTGAATTTATGTAAGATTTTGAGAGCAAGTGCAGTTGTAGAATACTCTACTATGATGTCATGCTTTTTTCAAAAACACCTTAAAATTTCTTTCAGTCATCAGCAGTAGAAAGGCTCATTGTTTGTTGATTTGTTTTTCTTCTCTTAGCTACATGACACCTGATTACGTAGGCTATTAATAGAGTGGTTATTCACATGACAGGTATTGTCAGGGGAGAAAGATTAAGAATGTTTTAGTTAAATACCATGGAGATGTCCCTTATTAAAGAGTGTTAGGTGATAGTAGCACATACATATCATATGTGCAGACTCAGGAGTATTCAAGAGGACCTCAGGAGGATCTCATACGCAGCTGACTTTGAAACAAGCAGGAATATGGGGCTGATAAGATGCAGATGTGCTTTCCAAATAAATGTCAGAAATTTGGTAGGATAAACAGACAGCTAAGAGCAACTCCACATTCCACAGCGCTAACAGTTACTCGTTATTTCTTATTTACTTCCAGTGGAGAAATATTTTTGGAAACTGTTTGATAAATTTTAATTATTAATGAGTGTAATAAAAATATTTATAAGAAAACAGCTAGGAAGTAAATGAAAGGGAATTTAATTACCAGACTTCGCAAGAGGCATATAAACACAGTGGATCTTAGACAAGTAGATGGAGACAGAGTCCCATGACCTGAGGTGTCAGCTCCCCTAATTCACACATTAGCCACATAAGGCCGCCTCAGTATTGTTGTCACCTGTAACTAGGAGGAAGGTACTGCTTGGGTTAATTTTTACACAGAGAATGTTCTGTTTTTACAATATTCTGTAACTCAGCTTCAGATAATCCCATGCTTACTTCTGGCTCCACAGGTATCTGCACACACTTGCTACACACAGACTGACATAGACACACACATGAAGAAAGCAAGGAACTCAGGACCACGAGGGGTGTACCCACACACTGAGACAATGGGGATGTTCTATTGGGAACTCACCAAGGCCAGCTGGCCTGGGTCTGAAAAAGCCTGGGATAAACCCGGACTCGCTGAACATAGCAGACAATGAGGACTACTGAGAACTCAAGAACAGTGGCAATGGGTTTTTGATCCTACTGCATGTACTGGCTTTGTGGGAGCCTAGGCAGTTTGGATGCTCACCTTACTAGACATGGATGGAAGTGGGTGGTCCTTGGACTTCCCACAGGGCAGGGAACTCTGATTGCGCTTTGGGCTGAGGAGGGAGGGGGACTTGATTGGGGGAGGGGGAGGGAAATGGGAGGCGGTGGCGGGGAAGAGACAGAAATCTTTAATAAATAAATAAATTAAAAAAAAGAAATATTTATATTTGTATTCAAAATAATTAAAGTTATTTATATAATGGAGTCTATGAGAGGTCATAAAACACTTTTTTGATATATATATGTATACATATATATATATATATATATATATATATATATATATATATCCACATGTTATGATTCTCTTTTCAGTTCTCAGCCACCATAAAACCTCTGGAAAGTGATCCTTTTGCCACCAATCCATGAGAATAAACAACTAATATTTAAATCTCTATGGCTTACCACTCAGAAAGCCAACATGTATTAGTCTATAGGTCAGCAGATCTGTAAAGAAATAATTTCAACATTTGCCACTGACATATGGAATTGGGACTGGATTGGGAGTTACGTTATAATAGATCCCATATTTAGAAAGGTTTAGACCTAACTTTGGCAATGATTTCAACATTTTAGTCAATTAAATGCTAACATGTCTACGTAGAGAAAAAAAAGATAAAAATCAGTGATGAAAGAGAAATAATCTTGAAGACTTGCAGGTGCTGCTTTCTAGTCTAATGATTTCTAAATCTGTCCAACATGGTCATCTTGGGATATTTTAAAGCTTATAAAGCCTAAACCACTCCAAAGACCTACTAAATCCCAATGTCACAGTATGGGACTTTGGTACCAAAAATTTGAATGTCTCTCATTCTAATGTATAGAAAAAATTTAAACCATTGCTCCTATTACTCTGTAATGGGTTCTCAATATTTACACAAGCTATCCATATATTATTATAATAAGCAAATTTTACATTTTCAGGTTATTAAAATCTAGCTGTATTGTCCTACCACGAGTAACTTCATACTGTGTAAAACAGTAGTTTATGACCTATGCCATGCTCTCAAAGACTCCATTATGTAAGTAACTTTTAATTACTTTGAATACAAATGGAGAAATAGGATGACTTTGTCTATTAGATGATATATGGCATCATCTCTTTACTATAACGTATAAAATTGGAACTTATTCCTAGAGGAAAAATGTGTTCATCCTATAAATTTATCAAAATAAATTGGGAAGGAAGAATGACAAGAATATGCTAAAATCATGTAAATGATAACCACATCTGAAAAATACTAAACTGCCTGGTTGAGAAAAGGTACACAACCCTCATATAGGACTTCAAAAAGCAAATACTTGACATTACAAAGTGATGGCCTCATTGACTTGTGATCTAACTGCTTGATGTTATCCATCAAGAACATCAGGCAGAGAACCCTTGGCTTTCTCAGAGGCTTCATCCCATCTTATCTTCTGCTGTTGACCTTACCTATTCAAAGTGCTGTTCTTCCATCTGTCTTTTTACTCCTCCTTGCCACTTACATAAACTACTTTCATGGTACCTCATCTCTGGCATTCATCACTGACACTATAATGTAATTCTATGAACATCTCAGCAATAACAAGAGCAACAGTGACTCCCTTAGATCTCCACTCTGGGTTCATCATCTTATTCCTACAGAGACTGTTTTTCATCTTTATCATTCATTTACTAGCTTTTGCAGCTTGGAGGAGGAGAGCCATTTTAATTTAGGAGTATACACACTGGTAGGTACCGTATGCCCCATTGAGTAAGTTTATACTTAAATGTTTATGTGCAGAGCAAATTTGATTCAGTAATTTAAAAACAAATCAATTTTCATAAAATATGAGTATATGAAGTTGGGAGGGAGAAATAAAATATAATGCTGTGAGGACTAATGGATGAACATGATATATATATATACACACATATATATGTGTGTATATATATACTACAAAATTAATATTAAAATGACAGTGACCCATGGTAGGGAGATTATGCTTTAGTATATAGCCTCAGAGCTATGCATATAGGGCAGCACACAAATTAGTTTCAATGCATAATTTACAAAAAAAGATAAGAAACTTGCAGAGATTAGAAGGGTGAGACAAGGATTGGGGAGAAGTTGGAGGAAGGAGCCGGGATAATACAATAAAAATGCATTGTGTACATATGTGAAATTTCAAATTATTAGTAAAATTATTATATTAAAAATTAAACTTCGCAATATAGAGTTTATTTATGTCTTCAAAAAATTTATGTCAGACAATTCTCAAAAAATATATTTATTAGTTTCCACTGTTTATTTTCATCTTCAGGTTCTATTTACTGAATGCTTATTGGATATATACACTATTTTTCTCATAAGTAATTTCAAATTTATTTTAGACAAAAATTTTTACGGTATTTTTTCAAAGGTAAAATATAAAAATTTGGGCACTAAATTGAGTGCTTCCAGGTCACAGATGCACAGCTATTGTAAAGATAAAATGAGACATCCTTTCTCAAAATAAGACATTCAAAGTATAACATTTTGTCATACAAAAATTTGTTTACCATAGACTGTGAATAGCAGAGAATCATAGAAGAAAGTCAATGCAGTTCATGACTCAGTTTCTTCACTGTTAAATTAAGGAAAACACTGATTCTAAATGAAGTTAGAAGACATTAGGGGAAACATGGCTTCCAGGTGCAAAATAAGATTAGCATGACAAGAAGCATAACAAATTGATCAAGCTGCTGGCTAGACATCCAGAGTTCTCACAAAACATCATCTAGTAGCACTAAATGCCAATCAATGAGGATTAAAAGGATTGAATTTTCCTTGGAGAAATGTGAGTTTTTAAAATGAAAATTAAAGAGTCTTGGATTGATGGATGCTAAAGCTTTTTCAGACAAAATACTGAAGAAACCAGGAATTTGATAAACTGACTTTCAGAGGTACAAACACAGGGTTCAGAATCTGGGAAATATAAAGTATTTTATAAAATGAACTAACTATGTGAAGACATGTTATTATGATAAAACTAAATTGTCAGTGTAGCCAGAATACACAGAAGATAAACATTATTCAAGTTGTTTTTTAGATTTCAGCTTTTATAAAAATTATTCTCAAAGGGATATGCAGAAAAGACATACTACTATAGAGAAAAATGCCTATTGATATGTCCAGAGAGAATCATTTTTGTGGGACAGATGTTTTATCTCTGTATAGGATATACTTAAAATAATATTTTAATAACTTGTGTATTCTTAGTATGGCGATATGGAGGAGAAATGTCCACCATGGTCCCAAGCATTTGGAAATTTGAATACCAGTTAAAGGTGTTTTGTGGAGGTTATGAAACCTTTAGGTGGCAGAACTTTGTTGGAGGATGTATGTAACTGAAGGATTACTTTGTGTGTTTAGAGACTCTTCCCACTTCCAATTTGCTTTCTCTGCTACTTGTCTGTACTTAAAGATATGATCTCTCAGCTTCCTGTTCCAGTCACTTGTTGCGATGTGCTCTCCTTCTGAAACCGTAATCCCAAATGAATTATTTTCTCAATATATCATTTTGTGGTACTGTTTATCCCAGGAACCGACAGCTGAACTTGGTAGTGTAAGAGTCACCTAGTGATATGTTTGCAGGCATGAAGAGGTCATGGAGAGCAGCTGAAGCTCCACCATGTAAAGACCAGCAGAGTCCATTGGTGGAGGTCCTTGTCACAAGTGGAAGAAATAGAGAATGGGTAGAAGAAAGTAGCTATAAATATCAGCTATGGCCATCTGATCAGTTTCAGAAAAAAAGAATTATCATAGTGACATGTAGATTTATGTAGTATTTTTTTAAATGCATTTATACAAATATTTGCATTTTCTTTCTTTCTTTCTATTAATCATTACCATATTTAACTTTGAGATACTAAAAGAATTTTCCATAAGGGTCCTTAACATTTATTATAAATGTACAATTAATTTGCAATTGAATGATGGATAGTTATATCATGTTAGATGTAATTATGACCTAATTAACTGTATAAGGCTTTTGCAATTTTATTTGGTATTATTGCATCATGTTTAAGCATTATTATGACCTGGTTAATATTTATATTTGGAAGTACATCACAAAAGATAGAAAATATGATTATGTCTCAAGTTAACAAGGAGTTAATTTGTGAAAGCTATTCTTAGTTGTTCACTTGACTACATCTAGAGCTAAAACACAAAATTTGGGGCACACCTGTACAAAATTTTTATTTAAATTAAACCAGGAGGATCCAATTCTAATACAGATACTTGAAGTAGATAGACAGATCTCTAATACCGATATTTTCAACTGGATAAACACATACCTTTAATCTGGATCTTGACGTGGGAAGAAAAATCATTAGTTGAGTTCTTTAATCCATATTTTACCTTACCTTACCTTACCTTATCTTACCTTCTGCTTGAACCCCATATAAGGACATGGAAGAAGAAAGTTTTTGCTCCCTGCCTGCTATCCCTTACCTTGCTAGAAAGTCTATACTTGCACTGACTTTAGAGCTGGTATAGGAGCTCATTCTGTCTCTGCATTGGTTAAGCAGAAAAGGAATTGACAATAGTTGAGGAAAAGTTACAGGAAGCACACCTGGATAGGGTGAATCCAAATCTTAATTGTATTATAGTCATATTGCCATCCAGAATTTCTCCTACAGGTTCATTTAAAAATGTAATGTATAATTAAGAAATACAAGTTAATAGAAAATCATCTGTAATAGTCAAGCTTACAATCATGTTAGTAAGATTTTTTAAACGTACATAGATACATTTCAGATGGATAGGCATTCTTCATCTCTTTCAAAGACTACAGAATATGACATTTAAAATGTTTTAAGAATTTTGGACTTTTAATGATGGTGAGGCACCTCTGCTCCTGGCAGCACCAATTACTTCAAGAGGAAGCTGGGCATCAAAGACGCTCCTTAGCCATTTAGGCATGAAAATGCTTTTGTCTGGACTGCTTAACTGGACATTCAGGACCTGCAGAGAAATGACTACTGAACTTGCCTAAAGGTGAGATGATCCTTCAGGGTTTCTGCTTCATGAAAAAGTCTGTGAGAAAATCTGTACGATACAGAAGAAAGTGATGGAAATATCTTTGAAATTTCCTGCTTCATGGAATAGACTGATGGATACTATGGTCCTGTAGGCTGAATATGGATGCCCCAATGCTACAGAAGAACTTTGGGTGACTGTCCAGGCAGCAAGATTTCTCAGTCAATTCTAGAGTTTTGGAAGTTGTTTATAATGCAATTTCTGTTTACTTAGGTAATATTATACCCGTCTGGAGTCTTTGGTGGAGTTGAAGAATTTATAGTTATAGTTATAGTTTTCCTTTGTTATGATAAACGATAAAGTAGATATAAATATTGTAACTATGATTCTTATTTGATTCCTGTTTTGTTATATGTAATTTTACTGTGTTAAATTTAAAGCCTTCCTTTTTTATTTTAAACAGAAAAGGGGAAATGGTGTAGGAGGTCCCCCTGTTTGTGTATTGCTATCATTGGTTAATGAATAAAGAAACTGCCTTGGCCTAGTTGATTGGGCAGAGCTTAGGTAGGCATGGAAGACAGAACTGAATGCTGGGAGAAAGAGAGGCAAAGCAGGAGAGATGAGATGGAACTGCAAGAGACAGACATGCAAATCTTTCCTGGTTAGCCACTGCCATGCGGCAATATACAGATTAATAGAAAGAAACTACTTTGGGCCCTTGATGGGGCAGAACTTAGGTAGGTGGGGAAAATTAAACAGAATGCTATAAAGAAGAAGGCAGCGTCAGGATACCATGGAGCCTCCAGAGTCAGACATGCCAAATATTTTTCATTAAGCCACTGACATGTGGCAATATACAGATTAGTAGAAATGGGTTAAATTAAGATGTAAGATTTAGCCAATAAGAAGTTAGAGTTAATGAACCAAACAGTGTTTTAATGAATACAATTTCTGTATGGTTATTTTGGGGCTAAGCTAGCCAGGCAGCTGAAACAAATAAGGGGGCCCTCCCTGCTTAGAGCCTTTTTCTTTGTGACTCCAGTGTATAATGTAGACCAGTTGAGACATATAGATTTGTGGACTGAGCAAATTCTGAATTCTTGGATTTTATATTCGCAGCTAGGCATTGTGGGATTTTCTGAAACACAACCTGTAAGTTATTCTAATAAATTCTCATTTCATATATATCTAGAGAATCATTCTATAAGTTCCAGAATTCTAGAGCAGTGGCTATCAACCTTTTCAATGCTGTGACAATTTAATAGAGTTCCTCATGTCGCAGCAACCACAAACACAAAATTATTTTTACTACTTCATAACTGTAATATTGATACTGTTATGAATTATAACACAAATCTGTGTTTTCTGATGATTTTAAGCAACTCCTGTTAAAGGGTCATTTGACTCTCCATAAGGTCATTACCTGTAGGTTGAGAACCACTGCTCTATAAAATTCTTACTAATACAGTAATCAATATATTTACATATATGGAATGGTTATCATAAAGAAAAGGAACCCCCAATACTTATTTAACTATAGAGCCATTACTATTGCTTAGTGTATAATCAAACTCAAAACACTATGCCTTATATGGACCACAAAAGAATAGGATGATGTCAACTTGTAAATCCATTTATTAAATGTATTTCTCATTTTTTATCCAGAGACCTCTTTGTGTTTTATTACCTATTTAGAGGGGTCTTTAAGATACTCTAGCAACCAGTGATCTTATATTAATAAAGATAACAGAGGGTCAGTGTGAAAGACTTGTCTGTGTCCTTTCTGAAACTGTTTAGTGAGGGCACTTGAACAATAGCTACAATGATAACCCACCTCGTTAACATGAGGCTCTCTTTACCTTTGTTATTTCTCTTCTGAATTGTTGAAGACTTTTCTTCCTTTCAAGCTGACAGCATCACCAGGCTGTCAGCACCTGGTTTTTACATTAGTGATCTATAGCCATCATCTAAAAGTTTTTTTCTTTCTCTTAACCTTGCATGTCCCTGCCTTAACTTTAGTCTTTATTCTCAATAGCAGATTAATTCATTCTGAAAAATGTATGAATTTGTTTACTCTTCTGGGATGTTAGAAGGTCCAATCTGGAGATACCACATTAGCAAGGTTAGCATATTTTTCTGCCCCCTTGAAACTGAAAGTTTAAAAGGAAAGACAGATGATGAAACAATTCATTCCTATTAGTGTATTAAGCAATCTTGTGTGAAGGATAACAGAAGGGCTCCTAATATGTTATATTGGCGTAAGAGAAGAGATTCTGATGCAGGTTGTAGTTACTATAAGATAGGAACAAAGATGAAAGTAGAGACAGCAGAATTGGTGTTCAAATAGAGAAACCAGTATGCATGTGCCTAGAGGTGAAGAGGGTCAAGTGTCTTAAAGGGACAGAACGAAAGGATGTGCATCTGAGTAAACCATTAATTTAGAGCCTTTATCGAGAAAGAAGCTAGAGGGGTAGGCAACTAGTCTATCGTCTATCTGCAAGTGCCTTGAAATCTTGGCATAAGAAATTCAGAATCTGATTCTAGTACAAGGAAGGCTCATTAAAATGACTTAAGGGTCAGGTAAGGTGATGAGAAAAAATCACTTGAACAATTTATACTCATACTATAAGAGAAAAAGACCTGTCCTCATCTCCTGCTCTGATACTGGCAGCATTGAAGTGAGTCTGACCAAATCTATGATGATTGGGTTGTTCTTCTATAGAGGTTGGCACAGTTGACTACCTTTTTGGGTACCATTAATGGACAATGAATATGTGCCAGACAGAGCTTATCCATCACCGCTCTGGTGATAAAATTTGGAAGACCAGGTAAGTGGCATCTTTGAACAATAATATTGCCCAAGTTTGGTCTGCTGTTCCTTGTATAAGCAAGTAAGCAAACAAACAATGACTCAGACAGTAACTGAAAAACAGACATTTTATATATCATTCCAAAGACCACTGAGGGTAAGTAAGAGTCTAAAAACTGTCATCCATCATCCATCTAGGCAATTGTCTGCTTTGACAATTTACAGTGGGACCAAGGACATATTGCTATGAAACTTGTGGCTGCAGGGGTGGATTTTTTGCTCTGCATCCTTACAGGTACTACCATCAATCAATTTCTTATCTGCAAAAATACATTCATCTAGTAATCAGGAAGTCTTCCTAACTGGTTAACAATTTTAATTTACACGGAAAAGATTGTGAAAGCCATCATGAATTAACTTTAAAGATTTCAAAATTAGTATTTTCAGATCTTATGATTCAATGAATGTGCTTTTGTGCTTGACACCCACCACCTGATTTAATGAGAACAGCTTCATTATTTCAGCTAATGTATTGATGTACACCAATATATTTGATTAAGTAGGCACATACCTTATTAGTTGGGGAATCACTAAAATCTGGTCTGATGAGAAAGGAAATGAAAGTCTTAAATTTAATTACTTGTTTGTTGTTTAACAAGAGCCTTCTACTCTCTGAGCCACTATCTTCTGGCCTGAATACTGTAAGCTCACTATGAATAAACACTAGGGTGGCTTTCGAACTCATGATTCTAATTTATATCTTAAAAGCTAAATGAAAATAATCCAAAGGTATATCAACTTTTATTAAGTATCATTTTCTGAGAGAAAATTTGTTCATATGTTTTGCTTATGCAACACGCCTTTGAATTAAGTTTTCTTTAGTGCACTAAATCTACCTTTCCTTCATGATATCATTCTTTTCATTTCAAGCTAATGATAGTAAACACACTTATATTTTTAGTCAGTTGTTATTAAATAAGCTGAAATTGTGAACATATTTCCAAGGACTGTTAACGTTAAGATTTCCATACAACTTTAGACTCCAGTCTTTTCCTTTATGGGTCTATGCAAAAATTAGTGTATTTCTAGCCAAGTATTTACTCCATAATTTATTGCTTCACACTGTTCTTGCAAGAAAGTAAATTAAATAATTAAACACAATTACGCATGTAGGGTTGTCTTTTATTATGGCAGAGGACCACAATCAACAGAAAGAGGCATATATGCAAACCAAACAAGAGCCAAATGGTGTCAGTGACTGTGATGTCAGGTCAGAAAGGAGAGCTGGTAAATACAGCTGCTCAGGTAATAAACTGACAGATCATTGCAAAACATTTTTTTCCTTTTATGTAAGGTCAGAAAAGTAGATAGAATTTATTCCAGCTTTTGCTTTCTGAAGAACATCAGGTGCTATAAGAAGACATTTGAGGGTCTTTGGCTAGAATCATTAGAGCACTAAATTATACTGATACCATCCAAAAGTCATCAAATGAGTGTGATTCATAGTGGTAGCGAGTGTGAATAGAACTTATCGATGACAGTCACCAGAAGCAGGTTGGAAATTTGCAGAATAAGTATAGGGCTCATGCTCAGCCTGCAAAGTGCTTCCTTTATATGTTATCCAATATAAAAATGAGGTTACGTTACTTCTACTCTTTAAACTCACTAGACAATCTGTGTGGTCATATGACTTGGTTTCACATTCAGGATTTTCAATGCATTATGTGACCTTGGGCAGTCTATATTACCTTTGAATAATATTTTTCCAACTTCATATTAATATTCTCTGTTTCTGAAATTTTTGTGCAACTATATAATAAGATATGAACATATCCTTCTTTTTTGATACTTTAATTCTTTCCAACCCTCCCTGATACAACCTCTTCTTAACTTAATGTATTTTTTTTAAATCTACTATATTCAATTAGTACTGTTTATGGATGTTTTATATAGAGATTAATGGAGCTTGGTGACTATATCAATGTCTATACACTTAAAAAACAACAATAGAGGATCCACGAAACCCAAATCCATCCACTGCCATCCAAACTACTAGCCATACCCAGCCCCCAAACCCACCTATCCTCCTGCAACCTCCTTGGAACTCTGAAACGCAGCTTGCTCCAATACTGAGGGTACTTAAAAGGTGAGAGTACAGCCACATGCCAGGACACCCTACTCTCTAAGATCTCTCCAATGGGACAAAAACCCCAGGCCCCACCCTCAACTCTCTTGGCTTTTCTAGCCAGCCATCAGGAAGTTTCCTGTGGTTAGGATCCCCCCAAACCAAAACCAATCCAGCTGCCATCCAAACTAGTAGCAAACCCCGCCCCCAAACCTGCCTTCTTCCTACAACCTTAGTAGAATTCTGAAGCACAGTTTGCTCCAATACTGAGGGGACTTAAGAGAGACTAAGAGCTTGCTACAACACTGAGGAGATTAAGAGAGAGCACAAAAAAAGCAAATGAGGAGAGAAGACCAAGAGAGCAGGAGTATATAAACCTCAGAGACTTTCTGAGACAGACATTGACAATACAGAGCTGATTAAGAAAAAACTACCAAACACTCAGACAGCCACAGCAAGGATTGGACCAAGATGCAATGATACTGCTGGCCTCATTTGAAGGAAGGCATGGGAAGGCACCAATGCAAGAATTCCTCCAACAACCTAAAAAGCAACGTGATAACACCAGAACCCAGTGGTCACAAAACAGGAAGACTTTCTCATTCTAACTTACAAGAAGTAGAAGAGAATGACTTTAAAAGTAACTTGATGAAAATTATGGAGGCCTTTAAAGAGGAAATGAAAAACTCCCTTACAGAAATGGAAGAGATGATAAAAAAAGGGAAAAATGAATAAAACGAAGAATAAACAAAAAAACAGGTAAAAGAAACATTTCAAGACTTGAAGACTGAAGTAGAGATAATAAAGACAGCACGAACTGAGGGAATTCTGGATATGGAAGATTTGGGTAAACAAACAGGAACTACAGAAACAAATATAACCAACAGAATACAAGAGATAAAAGAAATAATCTCAGGAACCAAAGATACTATAGAGGATAGACTCACTGGTCAAAGAATACATTAAATCCAACAAATTCTTAACAAAAACATCCAAGAAATCTGGGACACCATGAAAAGACCAAACCTCTGAACATGGTGGACAATGAGGGCTGATGAGAAGCAAAGGACAATGGCACAGGGTTTTGATCCTACTTCATGTTCTGGCTTTGTGGGAGCCTAGCCTGTTTGGATGCTCACCTTTCTAGAACTGGATGGAGGGGGGAGAACCTTGGATTTTCCACGGGGCAGGGAACCCTGACTGCTCTTCAGACTGGAGAGGGAGGAGGAGAAAAGTGGCAGGAGGGGGAGAGGGGCGGGAGGAAGGGGAGGAAAATGGGAGGCCGGGAGGAGGTGGAAATTTTTTTTTCTTTTCAATAAATAAATAAATAGATAATAAAAAAAAACAAAAAAAAAAACAAAAAGAAAAGACCAAACCTAAGAATAATAGGGGTAGATGAGGGAGAAGAAATCCAGCTCAAAGGCACAGGAAATATATTCAACAAAATTATACAAGAAAACTTTTCCAACCTAAAGAAGAATATCCCTATGAAGGTACAAAAAGCTTACAGAACAACAAATAGACTGGATGAAAAATTCCCCTCATAATATAATAATCAAAATATGAAACATAGAGAATAAGGAAAGAATATTAAGGGATACAAAAGAAAAAGGTCAAGTAATATACAAGGTAAACCTATCAGAATTACCCCTGAAATCTCAATGAAAACCATGAAAGCCAGAATGTCCTAGATAGATGTGCTGCAGACACTAAGAGACCATGGATGCAAGCCCAGACTACTATATCCAGCAAAGCTTTCATTGAACAAAACAAGATATTCTATGAAAAACACAGATATAAACAATACATATCCACAAACCCAGCCTTACAAAAAGTAAAAGAAGGAAAACTCCAACCCAAGGAATCTAACTGCACCTGCAAAAACACAGACATCTAATAACTTCTTACCAGCATAAAACAAAAAAGGAAACACCCAAACAATACAACTGAACATAACCAGAATTAACAACCACTGGTCATTAATATTGTTTAATATCAATGGACTCAATTCACCTATAAAAACACAGGCTAAAAGAAAGGATACAAAAACAGGATTGAGTCTTCTGCTGTATACAAGAAACTCACTTCAACCTCAAAGACAGACACTACTTTGGAGTAAAGGGTTGGGAAAAAGTTTTACAATCCAATGGATCTAAAAAACAAGTAGGTGTAGCTATCCTAATATCGAACAAAATTGATTTCAAACTAAAATCAGTTAGAAGAGATGGAGAAGGACACGTTATACTCATAATAGGAATAATTCATCAAATTGCAGTCTCAATCCTAAACATCTATGGCCCTAATACAAGAGCACCTACCTACTTAAAAGAAACTTACTAAAACTTAAATTGTACATCAAACCCCACACACTAATAGTAGGAGACTTCAACACACCACTCTCACCAACAGATAGGTCATCTAGACAGAAACTTAACAGAAAAATAAGAGAACTAATAGATGTCATGAATCAGAAGGACTTAAGAGACAACAATAGAATATTTCACTCAAACACAAAAGAATTACCTTCTTCTCAGCACCTCATGGAATCTTATTTAAAATTGATCACATACTCAGTAACAAAACAAACCTACACAAATTTAAAAAAAATAAAAGAAGAAAAAAAAGAAGGAAATTAAAGACTTCCTTGAATTCAATGAAAATGAAGGCACAACATATCTAAACCTATGGGACACTATGAAAGCCGTGCTAAGAGAAAAGATCAAAGCAGTAAGTGCCCATATAAAGAAAATGGAAAATGGAGAAAGCTCACACTGGTGACTTAAGAGCATACCTAAAGGCTCTAGAACAAAAGAATCAGACTTACCCATGAGGAGTAGAAGACAGGAAATAATCAAATTGAGGGCTGAAATCAGGAAAATAGAAACAATGAAAACAAATAATAAATGAAACATACAAAGAATAAATGAAACAAAGAGCTGGTTCTTTGAGAAAATCAACGAAATAGACAAATCCTTATCAAAACTAATCAAAAGGCAGAGAGAGAATATCCAAATCAACAAAATCATAATTGAAAAGGGATCCCCTTTTTATAACAGACACTGAGGAAATTCAGAGAATCATTAGTCCATATTCCAAAAATCTGTACTCTACAAAATTGGAGAATATGAAAGAAATGGACAATTTCTTAGATAGATCCCATATAACAAAATTAAATCAAGACAAAGTGAGAAGTTTAAATAGACCTATAAGCTGCAAGGAAATAGAAGCTGTCATCAAAAACCTCCCAACCAAAAAAAAGCCCAGGGCTAGATGGTTTTAGTGCAGAATTCTATCAGTATGTCAAAGAAGACCTAATACCTATTCTCTTCAAAGTGTTTCACATAATAGAAACAGAGGAGACAATGCCAAACTCTTTTTATGAAGCTACAGTTACCCTGATACCAAAAGCACACAAAGACTCAACCAAGAAAGAGAATAACAGGCCAATCTCACTCATGAACATGGATGCAAAAATACTCAATAAAATACTGGCAAACCTAATCCAAATCACATCAAAAAATAATCCACCATGATCAAGTTGGCTTTATCCCAGAGATGCAGGGCTGGTTCAACATATGAAAATCTATCAATATAATCCATCATATAAATAAACTAAAAGAAAAGAAACATATGATCATTTCATTAGATGCTGAAAAAGCATTTGACAAAATCGAAAAACATCCCTTCTTGATAATGTCTTGGAGTGATCAGGGATACAAAGAACATCCCTAAATATAATAAAAGCAATATACAGCAAGATGACAGCCAACATAAAATTAAATGGAGAGAAACTCAAAGCATTTTCACTAAAATCAGGAACAAGACAAGGTTGTCCACTTTCTCAATATCTCTTCAACAAAATTCTTAAAGTTTTGGCAATAGCAATAAAAGAACAAAAGGAGATCAAGGGGATTCAAATTGGAAAGGAAGAAGTGACAGTTTTATTTTTGACATGATAGTGTAAATAAGTGACCCCAAAAAACTCTACCAGAGAACTCCTACAGCTGATAAATACTATCCATAATGTGGCAAGATACAAGATCAACTCAAAAAAAAAATCAGTAGCCTTCCTATACACAAATGGTAAAGAAGCTGAGAGGGAAATCAGAGAAACATCACCTTTCAAAATAGCCACAAATAACATAAAATATCTTGGGGTAACAATAATCAAAGAAGTGAAAGACCTATTTGACAAGAACTTTAAGTCTTTGAAGAAAGAAATTGAAGAAGATAACAGAAAATGGAAAAATCTCCTATGCTCTTGGATAGGTAGGATTAACATAGTAAAAATGGCAATCCTACCAAAGGCAATCTGTATATTCAATGCAATCCCCATCAAAATCTCTACAAAATTTTTCACAGACCTTGAAAGAATAAGAATCAATTTCATATGGAAAAACAAAAAAATACCCAGAATAGCCAAAACAGTCCTGTACAATTAAATAACTTCCAGAGGCATCACCATCCCTGACATTAAGCTCTATTATAGAACTACAGTAATGAAAACAGCTTTATATTGACATAAAAACAGACAGGTTGACCAAAGTAATCAAATCAAAGATCCGGATAATAATCCACTCACCTATGAGCACCTGATTTTTGACAAAGAAGCTAAACTTATACAATGGAGAAAAAAGTACCTCCAGCGAATGGTGCTTGCATAACTGGATATCAACATGTAGAAGAATGAAAATAGGTCCATATTTATCATCATGCACCAAACTCAAGTCCAAATGGATTAAATACTTGAATATAAATCTGACCACACTGAACCTGATAGAAGAGAAATTGGGAGGTAGTCTTCAATGCATGGGTACAGGAGACCACTTCCTATCTATAACCCAGTAGCACAGACATTAGAGCAACAATGTATGAATGTGACCTCCTAAAATTGAGAAGCTTCCATAAAGGAAAAGACACAGTCAATAAGACAGAAAGGCAGCCTACTGGATGGGAAAAGATCTTCACCAACCCTACTTCAGACAAAGGACCAGTCTCCAAAATATGTAAAGAAAGAACTCAAGAAGTTAGATATTAAAATTCTAAATAACCCAATTAAAAATTGGAGTACTGAACTAAAGAAAGAATTTTCAACAGAAGGTTCTCAAATAGCCAAAAGATACTTAAGGAAATGTTCAACATTCTTAGCTATAAAGGGAAATGCAAATCAGAACAACTCTGAGATACCATCTTACACCTGTCAGAATGGATAATATCAAAAACACTAATTATAGCTTATGCTGTAGATGATGTAGAATAAGGGGAACACTCATCCATTGCTGGTGGAAATGCAAACATGTTCAACCACTTTTGAAATCAGCATGACAGTTTCTCAGAAAATTAGGAATTAACTTACTTTAGGATCCAGCAATACCACTCTTGGGCACATACCCAAAAGATGCTCAATCATACTACAAAGGCATTTGTTCAACTATGTTTATAGCAGCATTATTTGTAATAGCCATAACCTGGAAACAACATAGATGCCCCTCAACCAAAGAATGAATAAATAAAATGTAGCACATTTAGACATTAGAGTATCATTCAGTGGTACAACAAAACAAAACAATGACATTTTGAGTTTTGCATGCAAATAGATGGAATTAGAAAATGCTATCCTGAGTGAGATAACCCATAACCCCCCAAAATGAATATTGTATGCACTCAATCATTAGTGGATACTAGGTATAAACAGAAGGCATTGAGCCTATAGTTCATGATACTAGAGAAGCTCAGTAATAAGGAGAACCCAAAGAAAAAATATATAGACCTGTTGTAATAGAAGCAGTGGGGCTGCATCCCCAGCACCCCGGCCGCCTGGCTAGCTTATGCCCCGAAATAACAACACACAAATTGTATTCATTTAAACACTGCTTAGCCAATTAGTTTCAATCTCTTAACCCATTTCTTATAATCTAAGTAGCACCACGAGGTGCACTTACCAGGAAGATTCTAGCTTACGTCCATCCTGGGTTCGGAGTTCATTGCGTCTGCCTCAGAGAGCAGAGCTATCTCATCTGCCCGGGAGAGCAGAGCATGGCTTCTCTGCTCCAGAGAGCAGAGCTGTCTAGTCTGAGTTCACTTCCTCTTCCTCCCAGCATTCTGTTCTGTTTACTCCACCCACCTATGTTCTAACTTATGAGGGCCAAGCAGTTCCTTTATTACTTAACCAATAAAATCAACAGATTGATATATGACACTCCCACATCAGGATTGACTGAAAGGGTTGGAAGCATTGGGGTGGGGAAAGAGGGGAGGATAGGAAGAGAAGAGGAGTGGAGAGGCAGAGGAGAACTTGAGGGAATGTAATGATCCAGATAGAGGAAGGACAGAGATGAGAGCATGAAAAGAGATATCTTGATTGATGGAGACATTATAGGGTTAGGAGAAGCCTGACTCCAAGGAATCAACAAAGAGAGATTCCAAGGAATCAACAAAGATGACCCCATCTAGAACCCTGAGCAATAGAGGAGAAGGGGCCTGATCTTGACTTGCCCTGTAATTAGACTGATGAATATAGAGCCTTAATCCAGCAACTAATGGAAACAGGCAAAGACCCACATTGGAGCACTGGACTGAGCTCCCAAAGTTCAGTTGAAGAGTGCAAGGAATGGGAGTATTAGCAAGGAGGTCAAGACAATGATGGGTTCACCCAATGAAACAGTTTGCCTGAGCTAATGGAAGTTCATCAACTCCAGCTGGACAGGGAAGAAAGAAGCATATGACCAAACTAGCTCCTTTGAATGGGGTTGACAGTTGCATGGCTGGGGTAGACTAATGAGCCACTGGCAGTGGCACCAGGATTTATCCCTACTTCATATACTGGCATTTTGTGATCCTATTCTCTTTGGATGTATACCTTGCTCAGCCTAGATAAAGTAGGGCAGGCCTTGGACTTTCCACAGTGCAATGTGCCTTACCCTTTCTGAGGATTAGATGGGGGTGGGAAAGGGAGGGTGTGTGGAGGAGTGGAGAGAGTAGAAACTTGGATTGGTATTTTTTTAAAAAAAATCAATAAAAAGAAACAAGAGTAAAAATTTTCCCTCTTCTCATCAGCTATCAACTTCCTTTAGCTCCTTAGTCAGAAAGGAGCCTAGAAAGCTATCCCCACCATATATGTCAGAGTTTTGGCTAGATTGATCCTATTCAGATCTCACACTAGAAATTACAGCTCATATACACCTACAAATACAATAGTTATAATGTACAGAAGTTTGCATTGTACATTTGTCTTCATCTTCCAGCTCTTACATTCTTTCTTCTTCCTTTTCTGAGACATTCCTGAGGTTTGATGGGGACAGTTATATTACATTTATAAAAAAGTAATCAATGATGAGAATAACAATTCTCATCATTTTGCATAGGTATGTATCTTAGCATTGACTGGTACCCACTGAAAGGAAGAGAGGATTCTCTGACCAAATCTGAATGCACTCATATAGCTACAAACATAAATATTTATAAGGTAATTTGATCATCTAGAAAAATAACAATAGCAAACTTTACTGTATGGACTGTGTCTTCTCCACCAGAGGATTTTTTGCAAGTGTGACTGTAACCCAGTAACCTTGTGTCAGACCTGCATCTATAGTCTGTTTCCTCTTTCCTCATATTTTTTTTTCTGTTTAGATATTCCAGAAAGCTTGGTATACATTAATGTGATAGGGTTGCTATAATAATATATCACATATTGGGTGTGTGAAGCAAATAGCAATGTGTGTTTTATCACTGTTGTGGAGAGTTTTGGTATAAGATCAACATAGTAGAATGGTTTACGCTATAGACTCTACTTAGAGAATAGGTGGTTTTTGCCTATCTTGGTTACTTTTCTATTTGTGTGATATAACATCATGACCAAGTAACTTACAGAAAAAAGAATTTATTTTAAGTTTGTGGTTTAAGAGGGTCAGGCTCAGGAACAGCTCAGTTGAGCTCACACCTAATCCAAAAACTGAAAGCAGAAAGGGGAGCACAAAATACCATGAAAGTTTTGTAATCCCAAGTCCTACCTTACTGACATACTTCCTCAAGAAAGGACAAAACTACTAAGCTCCCCTAAACATCCATCAACTTGATGTCAAGTGTTCAAATGTACTCAATTCATGGTGGATATTTCAGCGAAACCACCAGAATGACCTTCTCTTCAGGTTTACCTTTTGATTGTGCTCATATACATAACCAATTATTCTTCTGAAGATGTGTGGCAAGTAGAATATGTCCCAATTTTGATTACTGTAAATTTTATTATCTTTATAAAGGCTGTATTTGCCTCCAAATAAGGTCACATTGTGAGGTAATAGATGCTAGGATTTTGACATGCAGTGTCCTGGGAGGAAAGCCATGATTCAACTCACGTGATAAGAGCACAACTTTGTATTGCATTCTGGTTATCACCCTTTCCCTGCCAAGAAAATTTCTTTTAATGCAAAAGCCCTCTCATTTAAAAATTGTGTCTCCTCTGGCCACAGAAAAAAGACAATGATAATGCCAAACCTCATCAAAGCAGTAATAATCTTGATTTAAAGATTATTAAGAAATGAATTTGTAGTATCAAATTATATAAACCTATAGTCTTTGTTCTAAATGATTTTATGTGCAATATGTTTAAGCCCTGATAGAAAGGCTATTAAATAATTGATACTTTAGTGTGCAGAGAAGGATAAAACTGCCTTATGATCATTTGTATTTATATGTATTTGGTGAAAGATGCTTCTTAAATTAAGTATTTCATAGGCACATGTGATAAACACATCATGCATGATGGTGTGGTACATGCAGACGTGGTTTTTAGGTTTTGATTCTAAAATTTTGAATTTGAAGAGGGATGGAGGTCAAGACAGTCAAAGCAGAGTAATGAAAAAAGCATAAATGTGCAATACATCATTACCTTCATAATCTTGTACAATTTTTCTAATAACTACCCTTTTTGTCTGTTGTGTTCTTTGGCATTTGGGAGGAGAATGTAATAGAACTTATTGTTCTCCAATCCTGGTATTTAATAACATTGTCCTATTTGAATGCTTTAATTCAAGCTAGTATTAACTATATAGCCCCCAATTTAGCTGTAATGAATTATGGCTGGTGAAAGAATCCTATCTTTCTCATCTGTATGCTATTGTTGAGATTGATTGCCATTTATGCTTGTAGATGGTGACAGAGTTGAGATAAGGTTGACTCAACAGGATTTGCCTGACAGAGACCACAAATTGAAGTCAGTATTATGACAGAAAAGTCATTTCAGTTAGCAGATGAGGCCATGTCCATATGGAAGAGGTCAAGAGTCAGTGAGATAGAAAAATGAACAAAATTAGAAATTTTGGTTCCTGGATAAAAGCAGTTCACTTGATGCTTATTTAGAGTTAGTATCTTTCAAAAGATGTATCATGCTTAATGAAAAATATAAGTCAATGGGCACCACAATTTGGCAGAGACTTTAACATATTAAACATGTATTAAACTAGAAGAATATTATCATTCTCTTTTTGCTTTTTAAAACCCTCCCTAAGTGGCCTGTTTACATACAGGGTTCAACCTTGTTTCTTTTTATTGTGAAGGACAGTGTTATTTAATTTATACCCTCAATTTTCTTTTTCTCCTGATATTTTATTTAGTAACTATCTTTACCTATCAAGGAGTTTTATTGTAGGATGGTGCTTGTTTTTTCCTGGCTGCTTAGCCCTGAAATAATCACACAGAAACTATATTATTTGCAATATTGTTTGGCCAATAGCTTAAGCATAGTGCTGGCTAACTCATATCTTAAATTAACCCATCTCCATTAATCTGTATATCGCCACGAGTCTGTGGCATACCAGGTAAAGTTTCGGTTCTGTCTCTGGCAGGGCTACATGACTTCTCCTGACTCCACCTTTTCTCCAAGCATTCAGTTTCACACCTCCACCTCCCACCCCCATGTACCTCTGTTCTGCCATGCTATAGGTCCAAAGAAGTTTCTTTATTAATCAATGGTAATCACAGCATATAGAGGGGAATCCCACATCAGAGGTTGGAAAGATTTTTTTAGGTTAAATAGCACCGAATACTCTTGTTATTATTATTTTTTATTTGATGACAAATTTGTCTTTCAAACTGGTAAAGGTTGCTTCCAGTTTTAACATGTCTTTCCAAGACTAAAGCAGTTTTCTACATTCTCAACTTCTTAATTCTTTATTTAAAAAAAATAAACAGCATTCTCAATTAAGAATGGGATGAATAGATGCTAGCTGAGGAGGTGAGCCTCTTCTGTGGGAAGGGGATATTTATGACATGACAGATGGTGAACATTCTAGTCAGTGCTGCTGATGGGAAATACTTGTTGGGTCTAATTCACAATTAATTGTACTCAGAAGTTCAATAACAATTCAGATAGAAACAGAGATACAGAACTTAATAGAAATACATGTAAATAAAAATCTGATTATTTGTTATTATTTTCTAACAGCAAATGGCCAGAAATTGGTTTTAATTTTAGGGAATTGTACTTTTATTCACTTGTTTTAAATTTATCTATTCCTCTCCATTTTAGTTCTGCTCCTCCATCCTTGCCTGTATACATACATTTCACTCTTCCTGTGCCTCTTTCTTTTTAATCAGTCTCTGATTCTTCCCCCACTACCCACTCGCTTTCTTCATCTCACAGGCCAGAGCTGTCTCTGACTGAAAATTCCTCCCTCTAGACTGGCAGTCCAAAGACTGCAGTCAGAGCTTATGTCAGGGTGAGATAACACAGACTTGAACGTATGCAACTCTTTTCTGCAATCATCAACAGAAAATACCAGCACACACAATTACCTGTTTAATGACAACTCTCCTCATATTCACTTTCTGAATGTGTCCTTTGAGAAGGTAGTGAATATTTGAAAGGGGGAGGGTGCTTGCTGATTTTCTTAAAGGGTGATAGACAACCACCAGTCATCCTTTTCTTTGTTTATAATGTGCTGTGAGGGCAAGAGCAGATTCAGCAGTTTTTGCAAAATTACCAGCACAGCAAGAAAGGCAGGCAAACAGATTGCTCAGACGGATGAACTTTTAATAACTGGATCTATCAAACCCCAGATTCATTGCTTGCTGGGAGATATCAAAGTAGGGATGTTTTTAAATATAGGATTTCATCAATTTAAAGAAAGTTCTCTGCAATGTGTAGAGTATGAGTCCCACTTTGGAAGAGTCAGAAGTGCTGCCTTTGATGTCATATCCAGTGCTTCATTGTTCAATTTTTCTAAAGACTTGTGTAGACACCCTTTTCTATGTTTCATCTATGAAGTAACCAACTGTGTATAATAAGTGACATGTTTCATACCCTTCCCATACTTGTTCTGTGCCCAGAAGACTGACTGTTATTTATCATGTAGATAATGTGGTTTATGGGATTTAGGGAGAAATAAGTGATATTGGCAAGGCAATATGACCTAGCAATTTCTATCTCTCAGGTCTCCTCTTTTTAGATTATTGTGTTCAACCATATTACAGTGTGTAAGTCACTAACACTATTAAGTGGACTGTTAACATTATTAGTTATGATTTAATAATTCAAATTTATAAAACTGTTTATTAATTCTAATCACAGAATGTCTTAAGACTAAGGACATCAGTAACATTATGTTTCTGCCATGACTATAATACCTTCAATACCTTCTCAGTTTCTCAGAGCCATATTAGTAAAAGTCATTGCATTACGTTCTTAACCAATTTTGAGTTTAGTACTTTGTATTTGACCAGTGAAACATAAAATTAGGTACTATTTTCCATTTGAAGGTATATATATATATATATATATATATATATATATATATATATATATAAATTTACATGTTCATATAGAGATTTGAGGTGGTTGTGTGTTTTACTCAAGGGCATGAAAAATCTGTTAGTTGAAAGAAATTGCATCTTCTGCATCTGTGTATCTGACATATAATCCCATATGTATTCCTTGGATCATAGCCCCCATAGCTTAATATGTTTCTAAAGACAGAAATATATACATATGTATATATTTAGTACAAATATCTCAGAAGTCACAAAACACATTATCACTTTATAGGCTTTGAGAAATCCGATAGTAGAGAAACTGGTTAAATGCAATTTTATTTAAACTAGAATTTGCCACACATATACTGCAGAGCCTTTTCTCTTTCTTTTTCTAACACCCAATTGCATCTCATAGATGTAATGGTCTGTGAAATCCAGATTGGATTTCTCTGCTCCCCTAAGCATACTTGAAAAACAGCCTCACTCTATTACTTGAAAATTTGTGTTTCCTTCTTCAAGTCCCTGGAACATGGTGGGTAGAAAGTCTCAGCCCACACCCCACACCCAGGAACAGGATGTAGATTCTGATGAAATTTTTCTGGTTTTGGTTTGGATATCAGTGAACACATATAGTTGAAACAGAATTAATAAAAAGGAGTTTGTGTTGGATAGGTGAAAGAATGCCTAAGAGAAGATAATATCTTCTTAAAGCAGAAAACCACTTTCTCCTCCCATTTTATGCATAGTTGGCTTTTTGTATGTGTGCATGCACACACACATACACAATGCATACTTCTCTTTTATGATACTCTCTAGTTCCTGTTTTTTTTCTAGTCAATGATGACAGTCTTTTGCAATACAACTTCACTGTTAAGGCAAGGAGAAAGGGAATGAAAATAAAATGTATTGAAAACTTACATATGCCAACTTATTCATATTTTGATATTCTATTTGTTCTTCAGAAACCTACATGAGGGAGTTGAGGCTTAACACATTTCTTATTCTATCTCAAAGCTATGTGTTTCTAAATGCTGGCTACCTTAATTATGTTCACTTCTATTCTGAAGATATTTAGCAATGCCTGTTAGCCATGCATTGCTACAGATACGGAGGGTAAAACGTTTGTGTAAAAATGTACCAGAAATGATCAATTTGCATCAACGAAAATATATCCACAAAGTAAGAGTCTGAACACTAGACAGTGGTTAATGTATAGATAGCATATAAAGAAAGGTATATTTCATAGCAAATAATTTAGAAAAAGATCTAGTGTATAATGTGTTTTGTGGGTGTCTATGTCTATATATTCATATATTTGTATATGTATATCTAAACACACTTAGATATGTTTTCAGGGTCAAACAAAGATATATATTTGATAGACAAGACATCTTCAAACCCTTCATAGTTCTAAAGAATATTACATTTAAGATATTTTAATAACCTATGTTCTTCTTTTTTATGATAATGAGACATATTTGCTCCTAACAGCACCAATTTATTCCAGAGAAGATAATGGATATTAAATAATCTTCACATGGAGTTTGCTTTTTTTGTGGCAAAGGGAACTCACTGTGAAAGAAAATGTCCTTGTTTTAATTGCTGACAGTATTCTGTCCTAATTGGACAAGCAGGACACAAAAGAATGTGACTACCAAACTTTGTCAAGGCAAAGAGAGACAGTCCTTCAGGATATCTTGCTTCACAGAAAAGTCCATTGGATATGTTAGGCCTGTAGGTCAAAGATAGATGCCTCAATGTTGCAGAGGAACTTTGGGTGACTGCCCTGACAATCAAATGTTTTTGTCATTCCTCACATTCTTTGGGAATTTGCTTGCTCATACCTTCCTGCTTACGCAGTTAATATTATTTCTTTCTTGAGTCACTGAGGGAGTTGAAGATTAGATAGTTATGCTTATAGTTTATAGGATGGAGAAAAAAGATATGATAGGTAGCAAATTATGTGCAAGTTTTTTAACTCAACCAAGATAGGATAAATATAGAATATTTTCTCTGAATTTGTCAAATGCAAATGAACTCAATGTTGAAGTATTTATTGTCTGTATATATTGTATATTGTTATTATGCTTACTGTATTTAGTTTTCTTATATTAGTTATAGCCTTTTTTATTTTAGAGAAAAGGGGGAAAGATATTGATATTTCATTTGAATTTTAATAAATTAAGCTTGCCTGAAGATTAAAGAGTTAAACAGCTCCACATGTCAGTCTTCTAGACCAAACAATGGTGACATAAACCATTAATCCCAGTACACATACTAGTTTGCAACAGTAATCAGGTGGCACGTGCCCTTAGTACCAGTGGTACATACCTTTAATCCTAGCCCTACAGTGGACTATAAAATGGGAGGAGATGGCTTGCAGACCCAGTCTCATTCTGATCTTCCTAGAGGCAGGATCACCATTCTTGGCTGAGGTAGAGGTATGAGCCAGTAGCTGCCTGTTTTGCTTTTCTGACCTTTAGGTCGAACCTTAATTTCTGTCTCTGGATTTTTATTAATTGTGCTACATGTATTAGTCAGGCTAAATTTAGATATGATAGGATTAAAGGGTAGATTATTGAATATACTCTGAAAAGAAAAAGGTAGAATATAAATACTGCAAGATACAAAGGTAGATTATTGACTCTACTTTTAGAAAGCAACTACTAATTTAAAAGTATTGTATACAAATTTTGTTAGAATATATTGTTCATATATTTCTACTCTTGTTCAAGATATTGTACCTGTATAACCCATTTAACAATGTAATCCAAATTTCTAGTCCTTGAAAACTATTATTATTAACTCTTACTATCAACTCTAAAGGATAATAAGGAAATACAGGGTTAGTAATTAGTCATCTATTATAATCGAACTTGTAGTCTCATTTGGTATGTTTTCAAAATCAAACAAAGGTATATTTTTAGATATACAAGTCATGTTCAAAAACTTCAGGAATCTACAAAATATGGCATTTAAGATGTTTTAATGACCTAGGTTCTTTTTGTTTATGACAGTGAGACATGTCTGCTCCTGACAGTAACAATCTTCTTCATAGAAGAAGAGCAGAAGCAAACAAACCATCGAGGCTTGCCAGATATGTTTAGGAAAATATGATTCTGTTAAATTTGTTAAGAATAGAAAAAAAAACAAGAGAAGCAAGGAAGAAAATTAAGCTGTTTCTGTAAACATCAATATAGTACCACGGAGGCACATGTACCAGTCCAAAGGTAGCAATGTACAAAATGCCCTCAGGCAGTTCATTAAAGCAGACTCCGTAATAACTATGGTGATCTGTGATATGATACATAGGACAGAGCATTCAAAACTTGACCTGATGTTAAAAGTAGAACAATAGAGGTGGTAAATACGTACTTCTCTTGTTTACTTGGATTATATTAAGGAGCGTGAATTAAATTTGTGTTAAGATGGATTACATTAAGGAGCCCCAATTACATAAGAATTTGTATTAAGACATTGAAAGTCCACTGACTTATGCTTGAGAACTCGCTATGAACTTCTAACAAATGGCCTGTGTCAATTATTATTTCCTCATTTCTCTATATATCAATGTATAGAATTCATGGTACATGAAAATTGTTAACAATACCAATGTAATTGTCCAAGACACTCTCTTAAACTGTGCTGATTGCAAACTGCGTTTACAGGGAAATAAACCTAGTTTGCTTTAAAACCACTAATAGGAAGTTTGTTTTCTTTACTCAAGTTTCCCACAGGAGTTGTAAACTTGCTGATTTAGCACTGTTTCTGTCTATAGGTTGTACAAGTCTCCCAGGACTTCTTATAGAAAAAAGCACCCCAACTTCTCTTCTATATGCTAATTGATAATATACTTTTTAAAAAGTAATGCTTCCTTTTTATGCTACTTGAATTAGATTCTGTGCATATTAAAACAAGTAACAGATACTACAAAATATTTGTCATTGATACAATACTAAAATGATGATATTCTCCAAAGTTCCTGAGTTATTTTAGCCTTTGACTTCAACATTCTATTACAAACCACAATGAGAGTTTTATGAAAGTAGCTAATTCATGAGCTTTTAAAAATAGAATTTACGGAAACAAAAGGAAACCTTGTTAAAAGTACTGCATTTTTTCCTGTAATTATTCAGTTCAGATGCATCCATCCATTTATCATTTAATTAGATTTCTTGTTTGTAACACATTGAACTGGGCACTATTGAAAAACAATCTTGCATGAGTTTTGTAATGGTGTCATTAATGTAAGTTCTCTGAATGTAGGGACTATGATGAGTTAAGTGACTACAACCTAAAATAAACCTGGAACATACTGGAAGTCAGAAACAGAGGAGTATTTGGTGATTCATCTCTAATTTATCATTCAATAAAGAGTATGAACATTTATTTATGGTCCCACCTGATATGGTGGTACAATAAGAAAACATTGTTGATGTCTCACAGAGTTGGTTGTGATTAATATTTGACAAAGTTTTATATTATGCCCAAACTAATACGCTGAAACAATTCTTTGGGAGAATTCAAATTATATGTCTCTATTTAAGGTAGCTTCTATTTTGAGACCATTTTGCCTATTAAATGCAAGTATTAGAATTGAAATAAATGAGGATAAAAGTGATGGACCAATCTTTATTTTCCCAGTCTTTATATGATATATTGAAATGTCAGTTTCACAGATACAATGAGTACTGGAAAGATTTAGAGATGTCCACAAGTAGTATACCAAAATTTCTCTACATCAGGAGAGATGATTTAGAAGGAGCTTACATTTACACATGACTCTTTGAAATAACATCAGTACTACCTACAGTTAAATCATGACTAAATAAATAGCTTGGTATTTCTTTTAAACTAAATTCTTCTTTGAAGGGCTTTGACTATGAGGGTTAAAAGTTTGAACTTTATCTTACAGGCTAAGTGAGCTTGTACTAAGGGGCAGCATGGAACTGCTTTTTCTTTTAATGCTTGAGCAGGAATAGAGTCCTCTTTATTAAAATGGTGACTACATGCATCTATTCAGGGGATTTAGTCACATAGAACCACACACACACACACATGCCTGCGTGCATACACACATTCACACAGAACTGACATAAGAGCTAAATATTTACAAGGGTTCTGACATTAATATGCCAATGTTTGTATTCTAGTAGTGACATAAAACTAGAGTATCACATCATGTCACCATTGTCAGCAAGAAGTTAGAGCACTCCTTGTGATCGTTGTACTATAGTAACTACCTGATATTTACTACACAAAAGATATATTTTACAATGTTTAGATTCAGATATATCAGAGATTGGGGCCATAGAAGAGTGACGATGGGAGGAGAGGAAGGAAGGATTATTGCCCCTTCTTTTCTTGAAGTTCTGAGTTTTGGAACAGGATGAGTTGACATGAAGAAAGGCCAGAGGCAAAGTCTGTGGACACTTATTCCTCTTTTCCGTCATTAGCAAATGTCCATTGTTTTCTAACACAAAATTTTTGACTTTGAGGGAAGAATAGCACATGTATCTCATAAAATATTTTAGAAAATAAATTATTTTTTGTGTTCAAGTATAGTATATCCACTGAGGAAGAACAGCCTAAAGTCAAGAGAAATCTATAAAAGTAGTTAGGGATAGGATGTCTAGAAAACAAAGGACGA
Organism: Neodon shergylaensis; assembly: GCA_025134845.1. NCBI lineage: Eukaryota > Metazoa > Chordata > Mammalia > Rodentia > Cricetidae > Neodon > Neodon shergylaensis. The sequence continues at coordinate 2,484,107 of JABTXL010002417.1, forward strand.
GTTTTTCTGACATTAAAGCAGGGGTCTTCCTTAAGCTTTAATCTCATGTCAAATTTAGCTAAAATTTCCAGATTCAGGACAAAATATAACCCAAGGCAGATAGTACAGTGCAGAAGTATAGCATATTTAAGCAGAGGAATTTCTAACACATACATGTTTCTTTCACCTAATTTTGCAATTGATGTAATTAAGGGAATTACTAACTAGTTCTTTAATTACCCTCAGTATATGTAATAATGAATTGGTTCTTTCTTAACTCCATTTTACTCAGAGGAAATTGAGATATAAGATAATTAAATGACTATCATTCATATCAGCCCTTAAGAAGAACAAATAAAACCCAAACAATTCTCACCTCTAGAAGCAATGCAACCTTGCCCATTGTCTTAGATTTCGATCACTATGGTAAACACAGTGACTGAAAGCAACTTTGGTAGTAAATGTCTCATTTCACCATACATCTTACAGTCCATAATTAAAAGAGGCCAGGGCAGGAACTCAAAACACACACACAGCAGAACTGAAAAAGACAATAATCAGAAATGTTGCTTTCTTGCTTACTTTCTATAGCTGCTTCCATATATACACCAGTATACCTGCATAGGGGTAGCACTGTCTAGAATGAACTGAACATTCCATATCAATCATTAACTAAGAATATTCCCCTCAGTCTTGCATACAGGAAAATCTGATGAAATTTTTCAGAACTGAGAGCCATTCTTTCCAGATGACACCCCCATTTGTATTGATTAAAAGAAAAAACTAACACCACAATCAACATTCTTTGTGAAAACATTCACCTATTGTTTTACACAGCTATCAGAACAAACACTTTATACTGAATGATACATAAGACGACAAAGCTGTATGTTCCCAGGGAGAAAAAAAAAGGAACATTTTTAAAATCAAATTTGACAAATGTAATTGTAATCATTTGCATGAAACTTTAATTTGGATCACAATCCAAGAATGTTAAAGTTACAGAAGTTTAACTATCAATAATTGCTAAACTTTAGGTTTGTTGAAAACTCTTGATTTTACTATAGAAATCAAGCATATCCCTTTTCAAATGATTCCCATGTCTCAGACATACGACATAGTGTTAATTTTCACATACCTTGAAAAACAGTAGGGGATATAATTCCTGAAAATTTGCTACCTCTTTCATTGTTTGCATGAACTTACAGTGTCTGAGACGTGTGATTCTCTTAACTGGGACTAAAGAGTTCAAAACAAAACAAACAAACATAATGATATTAAGTTCTAGATGGATATGACACTAAATAGCAGTATTCATCAGATGTAGACTTTAAAGTCATGAAAATGCTTCACTCATAAAGAAAATAAAACTCATTTGCAAGTGTTATAGACTTTCTTGATAGAAAATTGGCCTGCAAAACTCTGGGGTGACCACCAAGTTTAAGGGATTTTCTGTTTTCATGTGTGTTTAGAGTGTCATAGGAGGTGATTCATCTCTATGCCTTTTTTTTTTTTTTTGGTTTTTTGAGACAGGGTTTCTCTGTGGCCTTGAAGCCTGTCCTGGAACTAGCTCTGTAGACCAGGCTGGTCTCGAACTCACAGAGATCCACCTGCCTCTGCCTCCCGAGTGCTGGGATTAAAGGCGTGTGCCACCACTGCCCGGCTTCCATGCCTTTTTCTATTTGTGTTAATATCTATCTGCACTCTCTGTTCTGGGAGTTGTATCTCTGTCCCTATTCACAGAAATGGAAATATCTGAACTATTGATGAGTATTCAGCCCAACTTCCTCTGTTCTTTGTTGTATAGCAGATTCAAGAAAACCTACCTCCAAGCAAAAGAAAAGGGCAATTTTGTAAAGAAATAGAAACTTACTGCTATGAATAAAATCTAGAAAGAAATGGAAATATACTCTCTATTGCTGGGGATATGGAACCACTAAAGAAAACCACATTAAATTTATGCTTTTATGTTCCTTTGATTCCATCCTAGGGCCTCAGAATCACAGATTATTGTCCTAAATGTAAATGAAAAAGATAAAGACTTAAAAATCACAAGAGAGTACTGGGAGTAGGCAAGGAATTTTCAACAACCAAACAAATATCTGAGAAGAAATATAGATGGAATTATGATTAAAATCAAGTATTTTATTCACCAAAAGATGATTTTAAAGTGGTGTGTGTGTGTGTGTATTCCACATGTATGCAGGCAAAAAGAGAACATCAGAAATTCTAAAACTGATGTTACAGGCATCTACAAACCACCAAACGTGTACTAAAAAATCAGTTCAGATCATCTGGAAGAGCAGGAAGTACTCATAATGACTGACCTACCTCTGCAGCCCCACAAGATAGCATGCAAAGTGTTCACACTACATGCCAATGTGGAAGAAGAAATATTAGTTATATACATAAGAACATCTTCAGCTGAATAAGAACAATAGAGAGATCAAACAATTTATAAATAACAACTTTTTTGATATTTGTGAAAATGAAATAACTGTGGTCAATAAACAGGAAAATTATATTTGTAATTAGAAATAGAAAATGTCTGATTAGCAACAACAAAAAAAGCCAAATATCCAAGCTGAAAATATGGTGGTACAATAAAAAATATTCATGAACTGTTGCTGTGGGACAATGGTCCTCTACCTTGTAAAGATGTCACTTGTATTGGTTTAATAAAACACTGATTGGCCAGTAGTCCAGCAGGAAGTATAGGCAGAAAAACCAGAAGAGGAGAATTCTGGGAAGAGTAAAGGCTCAGTCTGCAGTGGTCACCCAGACACAAAGGATGCAAGATGAGAATGCCTCACTGATAACAAGTAACACTCACGTGGCTAACACAGACAAGTTATGTGTTAATGTAAGATGTAAGAGTTAATAAAAATCCTGAGCTGTAGGTCAATTAGTTTATAATTAATGTGTAGGCCTCTGTGTGTTTCTTTATGACGGAATGGCTGCAGGACTAGGTGGGACAGAGCCTGCTGTTAACAACTGGCACCAACCTAGCCAAGTAAATCCAGGTAGAGCATGGGACTTTTAATCCCAGTGTTGTAGGTTTCTGCCCCATGTTGGGTACTAGTTCTGTTGTCAGAGGCTGCTTTTTCATTACTGCCTATCCAGACTCAAAATAAACACACAGAAACTGTGTTAATTAAATCACTGCTTGGCCTATTAGCTCTAGCTTCTTATTGACTAGCTCTTGCATCTTAAATTAACCCATTTCTCTTATTTTATATTTTACCACAAAGCTTGTGGCTTACTGGCAAGGTTCCTGCACATCTATCTCCTGTGGCTGCTACATGGTATCCCACTGACTCCACCATCTTTCTCCCAGCATTCAGTATAGGTTTCCCACCTAGCTCTACTCTGAACTGTCATAGGACAAAGTAGCTTCTTTATTCATTCACCAATAAAAGCAACACATATACAGAAGAACTTCCCACATCACGTTGTTAGTGGGATAATCAGATAGAGCAGTTCCTTTAGGTCAGTGATGGTGTCTACTGAAGCTAAATATGTGAGTCACTGACTATATGACTTGATATGACCCAACCACTAGATAATGAAAATATATCTACCTGTCTACAATATGTTGGGAGCTATGCATTCTATTCTAAGATTAACATATGACTACCTATCCAATGGGTTTCCTCATGGCAAGACATTTGTGAAAATGGACTCTCACTTGATAAGAACATGTCGTACACTTGACATTGTAGGAATTTGAAAAATTTGTGAAGCCTGTTGCCTTTTTCATTATATTGGTGATTCTTTAGGTGGTTTTTGGTTTTATTTTTTCAGTCTTACTTGTAATATCCTTGGAAATTCTGTTCTTTCTAGAATATTTCCCCTAAGATTCAACAGGGGCCTAAAGTTTCTAAAATCTCTTTATCGGAAATTACTAACTAAAACCCCTAAGCATGGGTGAGGCAGGGCTATTGCTTGTGCAAGCACAAGCAAGCATATGCGAACTTACAATGACTAAGCAAAATTGGCCAAGACAACCTGTCGGTGGACCAAAAGCATGGTAACTAATGATATGTGCTGTTATCAATCACAGCACATCAGTGACTGCCACTTTAAAGGCACCAACCAGAAATGTTCCTACATCAGCTTAATTTCCCTAACCCCATTAAAACCCCCATCCTGTTTTCAATAAAGAGCTTTTGTATAGGCATCTCCTGGAGTCTGTCCATTGACTTTGCATCTTCTTACCCTCCTGCACCCCAGAAAATGGGGACTGCACGCAGGCAGCAGCAACAAGACAGCAAAAACTACAACTGCCACCCGATGTGGATGAATCTTTTCCTTATGCTTTTTTTTGGGGGGTCCCCCTTACACTTTTTGGGACATTTTTCTTTCTTGCTTACTGCTCTGGATGCTGTCCCCATCCTGACTCTTTGCTGGCATCTTGAGTTTACCCCTTTGGTTGTTTCTGCTCAATTACTCTATTTTCATTTTCTAAGTCCCTCCTTGGTGAGTTGGCACTTTCTTTCATATCCCTACATTTTCTTTTCTTTCTCCTCTTTGTCTTCCTGGCTAGGAACTTTCTATCTTAACTTTGCTTGTTCTGGTAATTCCCCATAAGGGCTGACCACTCAGGAGGTAGAACCAATAAAGGAACCTCTACCAGGTCCTTTTCACTTGGAGATACAGTGTGAGCATAGGATTGTGACTTAACAAACTGTGACAGTTTCTCACAATAAGCAGCACACTCCATCTACAAAAACTACTTTCCCTTTCCCTTCAGTCCTTGTCCTTGTGTGGACTCCCTAGCAGCCTGAGAGCAACTGGTGACTTTTACTTGGATATGCTCTCTGGGATGGTCGGAAGGTTCTCTTGTTTTATGGCGAGTCCCAATGGTCATGCAGCAGCTTAATTTCCCTAACCACATAAAACCCCCAATCTGAAGAGCTTCTGTGGTGGAATCTCCTGGAGTCTGTGCCACTGATGTCGCATCTTCTCCCCTCTTTCCCTGAGGAAACAGGGACTGCACACAGGCAGCAACAACAACACAGCAAAAACCGTACCTGGGACTTTTCTGACTCACTAAAGACAGTCAGGTACATATAGATACCAGCACTTGGATCATTAGCCAGGTCTCACAGGTCTGGAAGGAGAGTAGGACATGCATGCACAGGATAGGGAAAAGGCCTTAGGAACACACACACTGTCGGTTTTTGAGAGTAAATTCCATGGACACCAAGCAGATAGAATTAATAACATCTATTATAATCCAATGGGAAAATATAATGTAAGATATGTGCTGGATAGTTTCATCTTTTACCATACACAGGAACTTATATTTGTGGAAGAAGGATGGCATACTGGAATAAGAAAAGGGTGCCTTATCAGAGTCTGTCTGTTACAGAGATTGAGACTTGTGACCCTTTTGTAGAAAAGGGGACTGAATAAAAACATATCTTTCAGACATGAAATAATTGTTTGAGTTTAAATATTGTCCTTAAAACTTTGTACCCACATCATTACTTTTAAACTTTGTAACCACAAGAAGCTGCTAGGTGAGAGCAGGATGTGTCTGAGTCAATATAAATATTATATAGTTAACTGAAAAAATGCTGAACTGCATGTTTAGAATAAGGTTATATGGAGGTGGGAAAGTGTATTTGGGGAAGCGGAAAGGGAAACAATGTGAGGTTGCAATGTATTTCTTAAAAGATGATGTGTTTCTTAAAAGTCAAAAATAGGAGCCGGTAAGAAAAACTCTGCTTATGTATAAATAAAGATGACTTGAGTTACTTGGGGTCACTTGAGTGCATTCCACTTTGTGGCCAGAATTTTTCATTGCACAGAGTTCCCTTTTCCACCTCAGGACTGAATCTGAGCTGAGGCTGGATCCCTGACACTATCCTAGAATATTCACTCAGTTGTTAGTCATAGTCCCAAATAGAAAACTACCCAGATTCCCATAATCAAAGTTAATAAATGAATTAATAGAAGGACATATAATGAAAAATTAGAATAAAAGATTCATCATTTTAAATAAAAGATAATTTATATGTTGAGCACAGAGTTGCTGGATCAAAATTTAAGCAAATGAGTTCACATTTGATGTCATAGATTATACAAAGTATTATAAAACAAAAAGCAAACATCTGTAAGAAAACTAAGTACATGTGTCTGTTGATAGAATTCAGGACTGTAGTTTCTCTGTAGAGTTAGGGTTGCAGCAAGAACACAGTGGCAGTAGACAGGTGGAAAGTTTAGATGCGATTTTCTGCTTCTTAGCTCTCAGTGAAGACTGCCTAGCTTTTTTTTTTCTGCAATCACACGAGGTTTATTGACAAGTATCGGTGCACAGGGGCCGAAACTCATAACCCACGCAGGGGAGGGGTTCGACCCCCGAGTAATTGGGAGAAGGGGTTTTTAAGGGAAGAAACCACAGCCCAGTAAATCTGAAGGAGGTAGGGAGGGCATAATAGAAAATTCCGAAAATACCAGTGATGATCACAAGGGGGCAACTCCCTGTTTCTCAAGATTACTCTCAAAATTACAATCTAAATTTTCCTCAGTAGTTCCTGAATCAGAGTCACTCATTCTCATTCTTCCCTCCCTGGTTGATTTTTGGATCTATTTTTTCCTGCTGGGGGGGGGGTCTGGATTTATCCAGGTCTTTCACTCCCCCAAAGTCACAAGAACCAGTCCTTTGGGCTCCACTCCAATGATCTCAGGCACCTCAGAAAGGTCCATTTCTAGACACCACAGTCGGCTAAGTTTCTTGCCTCTTCTGACAGATAGTGCAGGATTTACAGAAAGCAGGGGCTGCATGAGTTCAAAAAACAAACTGCAGCTCTCAACTCCTGGCTCTCGCCCTTCTCACACAGAAAATTCCATTCAGCCTCTTGTAGCCAAGAGCCTGCAGCATCAAATCCAGTTACTTTATTCTAAATGGGGCATGGGGGGAGAGGGGGATGGAACAAACACAGCATAAACAAACCTTCCTGTCCCTAAAGGAAGGAATGAGCTAGTGATGAATAATGAGCTCAAGGCAGAAGCAAAGCCAATGGGGCAAACATCTAATCCCAATTCTCCAAGTCACCTCTGTAGTCCTGGTGTCTCTGTGGCCATCCTGTCCCTGCCATTCCATTAGGCATTGCCTTGGATGAGGCACTGAGCGTCAGCTCTGTCTGGACGTTTTGGCTCAGCCTTGCCTCTGTGTGGACGACTCTCTGTGGTGTCTCCACCTCTGGAATAGATCCAGATGTTACCTGAAGTCTAGAAGGGTGTCTCCATGCTCCAGTGGGTTCGACCCTCGCGGCTGCTGGCGGAGGTGGCAAGCTGATGGTCGCTGTTGGTCGCGACTTCCAGAGGCTTGCGCGTCATGCTGCTTGAGGATTTCTGAGGCTGGTGTTTGAAGACACTGGGATCACTGCTATTTTTCTGTGGTCTCCAATGTGGCTTCACTCCCACAGCTCCATGAGACATCACCCCATCAGACGAATTCCACAGGCTTGATGGCAGCCTTCGTGGCCTCCCAGGGTTTCCTCTTTAGCTATACTGAGAACCGCTGGGACTTCAAGTCTTCATTCTTTCTGCCTGCAACATCTCCAGTATAGGAACTCCACCAAGGGCTGCGGCTTCTGGTGCCACAACCAGGCCCTTGGGAATCAGGTCTGAAGTCAGGCATCTCTCTGGCAGCAAACTAAAATCCCAAGTCAGCTTTGGGGCTCTCTTCTGGAAACCCTTCAAGGCATCCTTATTGCTGGGATTCAACCCCAACAACGCCTGTTCACCTTTGTTCACTTTAATCTTCTTGTCTGGGGAATGCTGTGGCCAGCCTGTTCTCTTTATACCCTGAGGGCTCCTCTGGCTGAGTAGCTGTGTTTGAGCCCTAATAAAAGCTCTCTTAAAGGCCTCTCTTTCCTCCGTCATTCATCATTCGACTATAAGCCTTTAAGAGTAGCCAGGCAGCAGCCTGGGTGCTTCTCTGTTTTGAGAGCTCCCTTGCTAAGCATCAGCAGTCGTCACAATGAAGTTCAGCCTTCCAGGGTGCCTCTGGACAAGGACACAGTACCTTCAACTTATCTTCTGGATTTCCAGCCTCCAAAAAACAAGAGCTAAGTAGACCTTCTTTCTTTTATGCCTAGCTTTTTGAATCAATTGATATTCCATAGAATATTATACTTAGGATGCCTGAATATCTCTGAGTACATATTCTAAATTAAATGTTTTCTTTGGGCATTTTAAAGTTTTTATCACTCAATCAGTTATTCATCCATCCATCCTTCCATCCATCCATCTATCCTTTCATTCACCCATTCATCTAGGGAATAACTCTTCAGAGAGTCTATTCTATGTGGAGTGTGTTGCTAGGCAAATTGGTGGTTGCAGTAATACTCTTTTGATGAATTTCTTTACAAGAACCTTTCTCTAGTCCAAATTTTAAGTTATCTTCTTTGGTTGTTGAAAAGTTTCCAGACTTGCCTCTTCTTTGTATGTTTTACCCTCCTCTCATCCACTTTCTACAATATAAATTTAGCAGTTCAGAACTTGGGAACAAATAGGGCATTTCATTTGCTTAAGATGACAAAGCAAGTTAGTAGAAAATCAGAATTAAAGTTGAGCTGGACCTGCATCCAGTGTTCATGCTGATGTCCTAATTTTACCTGTTAGAAGCTTTGTGGTGTTCTTAAATATCCTGCCTCAACCCTTCATTCTACTAAACAGTCTCTTTTTTCGCCATTAGACCTTAATTATCATGCTGACTTGTCTCAGCTGCTCCTACTTGTTATTTCTAACCACCTGTGTTGTGTTCTAATAATTCCATGTCCACATGGTAGTCATTTTATCTCGTTTTCTGAAACTCTCCCCATTGCTATTTTCACCTTTAGAACAATATCCTGTAAAAAACTCTTAGAAACCCCCAGTTGCCCCATTGACAGTAGTTTTCAAGTTGCAACCTGACTTTTAACTATATTAGGCCTTGATCGTCTGTCATAAACCTGCTTCTCTACACACACACTTAATTACTCATGGATATTTGTCATTGACTCCTTCAAATTCACTTTAATTCCTTTTCATTTTCTCATGTCTTCACAATTCCACAGTTGCTTATTTTTGACCACTTTATTTCTACTTCTCAATGTCTGTATTTTGATTCTTTTAAGACCCACTGATCTGTAGTTGTTATATAGTTTAGATGTGAAAGTCTCACGAGTGTTATGATTTATAGGTTTTGTCCTTTGTGTGTGTTTATATTAAAAAGTGATGAGAACATTAATGACTTGGAATAATAGATAAATTAATCTATTCCTGGAATCAAATTCTGATGCATAGTTGGCATTGGTAGTAACTTAGGGTATAGCCTATTTGAACAAAGCAAGTCACTGGAGCAGTGAGTCTTTTAAAAGTTATACTGTGTTAGGTCCCATATCTGGTGTTAAATTCCTCTATCTGGTATATTCAGTTTAACTGACCACTATATACAAAAAGGAATACCCTTAGTATGAACAGGTTGGTATTGGTGATAATTTCTAAGTTTCCTTCACATTATATGGGTGAAATTTAGGGCATTCATTTTGTGCGGGTTTAAAACAAAAAGCTGAGACTTTTGAAAAGCATTAGAAATCTTTAAAACCACGCTTTATTTGTCTGATCAAAGAATTGTTCTACTGAGGAAGAATAATAGTTTAGTTACAAAACCCTAAAACAGGCTGAGCAACTACAGCCATGATATCACAGAGAATTTAGAACACAATTTCTCGATCCCTCCTCTCCAGGGTCACTTCTTCCTCTGAGTGGATAAGACCTCACTTAATGGTCTGCATTGCAAGCTACTCATTCTGGGTTGAGCTATAAACACAAGCCCTCCTATTAATTTCAAATGATGCATTTCTATCTCTGGCTATGAATAAAACAGATCAATGCCACCCACATGTTTTATTGGGCCTCTAGTGAAATGAATCTGTAGTGAGACAGCCAGCAGGATGGAGCTGACATGCAGATGAGATTTGTAAGTGAGGACATATTGATTATTTCCATCTCAGCTCAAGCAGTAATTCCAGCCAATGCCGCTTCCCCCGTTTGAGCTCATTATTTATGCCATAAAAACACTATCTCAATGATAATAACAGGCTTCGTTTACAAGCCAGAACATAAAGCATCGGTGCTTAAGATTTCAGGAGGTAAGAGAAGAGGGAGAGAGAAATTTAACAAGTCCTGGAGAGATACAAAACTGCCACGACTTATCATACAGCATTTATTCCTTAAACAGGCAAGAATGAGAACTGGTACTAGATTGTCAAGCTCTTTATTCATAACTCCAGACTTGTGTAAGTGTTGGATTGATGGAGCCCTCAGAACTTTCATCAGGTTGAACACATCTTATGGGCCTATGAATTCAATATGCATATACTTGATACCAGATTTTAATGTGCCTCCAGGACTGACCTAGAATCTCCTGGTAAGTATTGGGTACTCTGTAATGCATAACCCTTCCTATTCCAACTCCTAGGTGCTGAGATTTCCTGTGCATCTCTCTTCCTATCTTTGAACCTCTGAGTTTTACTACACACATCAACTGCCGCTGTTCAACTGATCTGCCTGGGTGTTGGAGGAGGCCATTTGTTCTTTTCAGCCTCCCTGCTTGCTTAGACCCGAAATAATCACACAGAAAACATATTATTTAAATCACTGCCTGGCTCAGTAGCTCTGTCTTCTTATTGTCTAACTCTTACATATTAATTTAACCCATTTCTATTAATCTACATATCACTATGTGGCTGTGGCTTACCAGATAAAGTTCCCAGCATCTATCTCCAGCAGCTCCATGGCTTCTCTCTGACTCCGCCTTCCTTCTCTCAGCATTCAGTTTAGTTTCCCCACCCCCTAGCTCTGCTCCCTTATAGCTCTGCTATAGGCCCAAAACAGTTTCTTTATTCATTAATGAATAAAAGCAACACATAGACAAAAAAACCTCCCACACCACCTAGGATGTACTGTCTTGTTCTGAAAACAGGCTACTCTTAATTACCTACATACATGTCTACTCAAGTAGGATTAGATCATGAGCAAAGTAATTCTTCAAGGTAATGTTTAAATGATATATTCAATGTCTGGCATAACCTATGTAAATGACTTTCTTATAAAAACTTTAAAAGATTCCTGCTTATTCTATTACATTTTACCTATCTGTCTATCATCTATCTATCTATCTATCTATCTATCTATCTATCTATCCATCTATCTATATCTGGTGTGAGAATGGAACCTACCATGATGTAGGCTAGGAAGTCAGAGTCCCATCTGAAGCAAGAACCTGCATCCATTTTGCAGGTTCCAGAAATCAAAAACAGGGCATTAGGTTTGGAAGCAAGCATTTTTCCCTTCTAAGTCATTAAATGGTCCTAAAGTTCCCATTATGGACCAATAGAGGTAATTCCATTCAAGTCAAAATTTAATGGGTCTGGGAAGTTTTTTCTTTTCTTCTATTTTTGGAAGTAAGGATGGTACCATTGCTGTTGAGACATGTTCCCTGCCATGAAAGCATTTAAGCCTGAGGCAGGAGTCAAAAATAGAATGCAATCAATTAAATATAATACAGAATCATAATTCAGATATGACAGTCTACATACATATAGTTGGACACTCCAGGGAGGAAGATATAAAAAAAAGAGTGAAATACAATTTCATTGGGTAGAAAACTCCTTAGCTAGATGTGAAAGCTGCTATTATTCTTATGCTCTGTATTTTAATATTAAAGGTTTAGATTTGTCCTAGGACTTGAGCAGTATATTTATTGGGAATATTTAAGACAATAAAGCTGTGTCAAGAAATAAAATAAAAAGAAAACTCAACCATCATCTGAAATAATGAAAACTGCTAATAATGTTACAATGTGTGTTGTAGTTCTTTTCTTATTTTGATTTTGATTACAAAATAGATTTATAATTTATATAGTTTTTTTACTTATAGGTTTTCACTTAGATAAATGTCAAGAGCCTCATCTTATTGTCTTTGTACATTTTTCTTTATTATTCTAATGACTAAAATATTTCCATCTTTGGATTATTTCATGCCTGATATTACCAATTTCCTAACACTGACAGCATTAACAATGACCTTTTGAGTAAAAAAAATATTCTAACAAGAACTCTAAAAGGTAACTATCTATTCATATATATGACGATTTTTTGGAATAAATTCCTAAAGCTGGAACAATCAATTTCATTGAGTCTGTTTAAGCTGTTGAGAGCTATCACACTGTTATTTCTGAGAAATGGTCCTGCACTCTCTTTGCCTAGCAGTGTCATGGGAGAATGATTTCACAGACAGCTTATTTATAAGCAAAATTAATGAGGAGTGTCTACTCTATGACTAGTTAACTTAGCTGTAATGCTGTATTGCTAATACTTGGAGCATTCAGGGTTCATGTCTGGAAAATGAACCAAAAGGAGGGAGAAAAGGAGAGTTGAAGCAAATGTTAAAATAACATAAACTTCTTTATTAAATGTAGCACCAATTTCATATAAATGTTCTAAGTTGTTTTTATTGCATCATCATGAAAATGCTCTATGTACATCACAAAAACAAATCTGAATTTATAGGATGATTCAGGAATAGCAACAGTTGCCCCAATACTTGGTCTGATTCTTTCCACAAATACAATCAATTCATAGAAGGTTTATCATCATTCCAAAGAAATTTATTCAAATATTATCTATGAACTAATCCAATATAACAAAATGGAAGCATATAAGGAGTTCATTTTACAATTTATATGTAGCAATAATTCTTGGCTAAGATCTCCTGAGTAATTGGGAGAGTAGAAGGGAGAGAGGATTGAAGTGGAGAGGAGAACATGAAGGAACAGGATAGTTAAATTGAGGTAACGAAAGAGAGAGAGAGGAACAAAAGAGCTATCATGATAGAGGGAGCCATTACAGGGTTATGGGGAAATCTGGAGCTAGGGAAACTTCCAGGAATCCACAAGGATGACCCCAACTAAGACTCTTAGCAATAGTGGAGAGAACGCTTGAAATAGCCTTCCCCTATAATCAGAGATGACCATCCTAACTGTCATCATAGAACTTTCATCTAGTAACTGATGGAAGCAGATGCAAAGATCAACAGCAAAGTACTAGGCCGAGCTTCCAAAGTACAAGGAGTAAATTCAAAGAGAGGGAAAAGATATTATATTAGCAAAAATGTCAAGATTATGATGGGGAATCCCACAGATTCAGCTGACCCAAGATAGTGGGAGCTCACTGGCTCTGAACTAATGGCTAGGAAACCTACTTAGGACCGAACTTGTAAATGTGGGAGGATAGTTCAATGGCTTGGGCAGTCTGCTTGGGCAGTAGTGAGACCGGGATTTATCCCTAGAGCAATAACTGACTTTTTGGAGCCCATTCTCTATGGATGGACACCTTATTCACCTGTGTTACATGGGGGAGGGGTTTGTGTTACCCCAACTTACTATTCCAGACTTCCTAGACTTTCCATGGAAGGCCCTACCTTTTCAATCCAAGAGTAGATTGGGGTTTGGGTTGGGAGAAGGTTAGGGGTAGCAGGAGAAGAGGAGGGAGGAACTGTGGTTGGTTTGTAATATGAAAAAATAAATTTTTAAATAAAAAAAAGATTCTTGTAGTTGTGTTTTGTACACATGTGGAGCGATTTATGTGATGTGGGGGAGAAACACCTGTGACTCACATTCTGAAATTTCTACGTTTCATAGAGAGAGGAAGTAAAAGGACTATAGTAGCCTTCCTTTCTTTCCTTCTGGCATATGTCAAGCACTCTGGAATAGGCTGAATTTAAGTCTGAAAGATTTTGACAAACTTGCTCACACTTATATATCTAAGCTTATTGCTTTGGGCGCTTTCCAAAGGGTTAGCACAAGAGGTATACAGTGTGTACTTCTTTCAGTGTATACTCCAGAAAGAGCAAGATCTCCCTTGTATGGACCAAAGGTTCCTAGAGGCTACCCAAGCAACCCAGTTTCCCTGCAGATAACAACTATGCTGTCTATGAGTGTCCTTATTGATATTTGAAAGTGTATTTGCCTACTACTTATGCCTTTCCCCTTTCTTCAATTAGTGTTGAACCTAGAAAGGGAAATGGTATGCTATTTTAGGTGTTTTCTCAAATAACCCAGTGCACAGTGAAATATGTAATATAAACAGCAGTGTTTTTAATACACATATATACATAATTATATGCCTATATATGTATATATATATGTATATGTATGTACATATGATTATTTTCTGTCAGACACAAAGCTAAAATATAGTTACAAAAATATGAGTATGTAATAAATCTGTATACAAGAAACAGAGCAATCATTTAAAGCATGAGATTTTTGTAAGCTGTGACAGAATAAAACTGACCTCTTGGGATATATTTTTGCTTTAATAAAATTTCAGTCTCATAGTTAAGTCAAACTGGTTCCCTTAGTCATTCAAACACTGACTTTTCTAAAGTTCTGATTTTTTTTCTGGCAAGAAACAAACAGCAACCTATTAAGCTTAATTTGCATTTTCTTAATTACATAATAGAAGGTACAGTTTTTCATGTTTGTTGGCCATTTGTATGATTCTTTAAGCAGAGTGATTGTTCAACTCCCCCCCATTTTTATATTAGGTCATTTGTCTTTTCTCTTATTGATTTTCAAAAGCATTTTACATATTAATATAGTATTTGCATTTCTCTGTATTGTGTACTGTGAATAATTTCTACATTTATTGCTAATCTTCTATTGATTTTAAAATTCTTTGTCTTTTTGTTAAGTGTCATGTAGAAATGGCCAGGTATCTTCAAGTCATATTTATGTATATATAATTTTGCCAATCAGACGGTCCCTAAGTAAAGACATCAGTTAGAATGATAAGAAAATTATAGAAGTAAACATTATCAGAAGTTTATAAGATCTTTGAAAATGAGCAAGATTGTTTTAAAGAAACAGAAATTATCAGGAAATGTTTATAATATTCTTTAGAAAAGGACATTATTAAGGAAAAGCATAGTGTGACTGGAAATTTTGAAAGATAAAATTCTAAGGCTAGCAGAGCTATGGAACTAGGAAGCTGTGCACACAAAAACAATAAATTAAAAAGAGAGGAAAAAAGGTTGTTTTCCACTTTTCGACAACCAAGCCCTTACACATGCTGAACAATGATTCTACGATTAAACTACAGCCCGAACTTGGGGCTAATGCGTTTCATTGCTGCTTTCTTAGCAAAAATATTTTGCACAGTAAGTGTCACAGTAAGTCTTTTTGAAGTCCTCCCTTTCTATACTACCCCTTCATGTTTGAATACTTTTACGGAATTATAAAATATAGCTCACAAAATATTATGTTTGCATGTTGACTGTCACAATAACTCTATAGGTTAGCTTTTATCTCTACTTTATTGAGGAGAGAACTTGAGCTCAAATCTGTGATATGACATTTCCATCCAAGACCATAGAGGAGAATGAAATAATTACTACAGCCTACAGTTTTCCTCAGTGTTGTTTCCACATTGCCATTCCTCAAGTTTAGAGTCCTATAAACATCGATATGGAAAGGTTAAAAACGTTCTAAGTGCTTCCAGGCTTGGTACTTCATATGACTAACGGCAGGTTATAAACAAATAGGGAAATAATGATACATTTTCACAGAATTGTCTATTCCAACTGCTGTGGTGACTTTTCTGTTCATATCAAAAGTGTTATTAAGAGAGACACTCAGTTTCTCTCCCCACAACTGGTTTCAGTATTTAAAAATATATAGCATGATGTTGGGTGAAGGATGACTCTGGTTAATAAGCAAATGATGATAGACTCTTTAAACACCACTGGGACTAAATGTGGTTCTAATTCCATTTTAAGGACTTTTATTTATTCTCCCTCAATTTTATATATATTTGTAACATATTTTTATTATAACTCCACCATACTGCTTCATGTATCCTTCTTTCCTGTAAGCTCCTGACATACTTTCATGTCTTTATTGTTTATGTTCCCTGTGTCTAATTACATTTGCTTATTTGTACATGGATAGGTGATTTACCACACCATAGGCAACTTATCAGTGAACAACCACCTTAGAAAAAAATCCCTGCCTTTCCTCAGCAATCACTGTCAATAGACCCTCGTCTAGGGCTAATGCTTCATGCTTCTGTGTGCATGCTATTCTGATGATAGGACTTTTATATATGTTTCATTCAGGTTACCACACTTTCTGTTCATTCATGAGTACAATAGCCATGCCATAAGTTTTTCAGCACTTTATTGCATCCCCCAACTCTGACAAGTTTTTTTCATCTCTTTTCTACAATATTCCTTGATGCTATGGTGTGTGTGTGTTTATGTGTGTGTGTGATAGATGTCCTGTTTAGAGATGAATCCTAAATCATTACTTATTCTCAGTGTTTTGACAAGGTATAAATCTATATTTACCAATTCAAATGCTGAAAGCAATTTCTCTGATCAAGTGAGAGCCTAGTACTAATCTATGAGTATAAATATAAATATTTAAAAAGCAGTTTTCCAATATTTCTGTTTAGCAATAAAAAAAAACCATAGTAGTTTTCTTCCTAAGGTACTTTGATTTGTCCAGGTTTATATGGGCTTTTGATAATCATTACAATACTAGTCATTAATTCTTTCTTTTGTAGTGGACCTGAAACCCACTACAAAAGTGATTAGTATTGCTCATGATACTCATGTGACTCTTGAACCATAGGAAACTCCCTGACTAGAAGATCAGTATTGTGAAATATAAGTTCCACAACTGGTCATTCATCTATGACTGTTCTTTTACAGAAATATTTTAGTACCTGCTAACAGCATGAAAGCTAATCAGAAGGGGGAAGTTTATAGGCCAGTTGCAACATGTTTTTCTTCTGTACTGCAACTAACACATTTGGTGTCTTCAGTAACAGGATCTTATTTTCTAGTTTTAGCAAGCAATCAAGAGCAATGGCAATAGTCTGAATTGTTTAAGGGGTTTATATGGACTACAAGACAACAAATTAGAGAAAAATTTCTCACAGAATGCTAGGATTTTGTTGTATTTTTCATTGTAGCCTTGAAAGTTATATTATTGTTTGGAAATTTCTATTGGCACATGATGTGTTTTACTCAAATATAGTCCTAATTCCCTCCCTTCTATTTTTCCCCTTAAGCTCACCATCCTCTTTTCTTTCCCAAACTCACATGCTCTTTTAAAATGTTCAATGCATTCACTTAGTGCTGCCAGTATTAAATATCTATAGTGCTATCTACTGGACAACAGGTAGATTTTGGTGGTTCCATTTCTGAAGAAAATAGTCTTCTTTTTACAACAGCCATCAATTACAAATGGCTCTTTAGATAAAGCAAGTATTTCTTGGGCCATTTCTCCATCCATGCTGATTTTGACTGTCTTGATCATGTACATATAATTTACATGCAATCACAGCCTAAGTGAATTCAGAGTACATAGGGCCTATCATGTCCAACACATACTCTAGTATTTGTAGATGTCCATTACCTCATCTTTGGCAGTCACTAGTGTTTTATTCATTATCTCAGAGTTTTTAAACAACATTATCCATCCATTCAGGGTACTATAGTCTATACTCATTTCCAAAAAAAAAAAAGAATAGAAAAAGGAAGATAAAAAGGAAGAGGAAAAGAATAAACATGCAAAGTGGCAGCTTTCAATAAGGTGAATCTAATTCAGATGGTGAAATAATGCTGGGTTTTTATATATTATAGAATGGCAGACTATCTGCTCTTCTGGTTTGAGCTGAAACTGTCCATTGAAAATATGCAATGCCAAGCTTCTCAAATACATATAGATTTTTAGTGATAGCTTCTCTACTAAGAGTCTAGGATTCTACCTTTGAGAAGAGATACAACAGATACAACTGCTTGCCCTAAGGAAAGACATGTTCACTTAGGTTTCAGAACCTAGACAATGAAGGCTTAAACAATATCACAATTGATTCCAACTACTACTCCAAAGAATACATGCTGGAGAGAAAAATAAAATGGCACAAATTAGAAATGAGAATATAAACGTGGAAGGTCAGAGAGATGGCTCAGAGGAGATGTAAAGCTAAAACTGAAGGCTGAGCTGAATTTCTGAAGAATATACATGACAGGAAAGAAATCCAGAGCCAGAAAGGCTATAAGTAGATGGAGGATTTGAGAGGAGGAAATAAGATGGAATGGATATGATGTGATTTTTTTAAAAAAAGAAGAAAATAGATGATCAAGCTAATACAAAGTACAGAACACAGGGAACTTTTGCGATTTTTGTTAGTGAATGAGAAATTTTGATGAGTTATAAATGAAGGGATGTTTCAATGGTACACACCTTTTTCTTTATGATTTTTGGCTAGAATAAATGTTGATTTTTAGAACTATGAACATTAATTAAATTTGATAAACTCCTTGCTTTAGAGGAAGCATCAAATTTAAGGGACATCAATAACTTTAGGAGTAAAGCAAACAGGGTAATAAATGAAAGCTCATGACCTTGATATGAGGGATTTACCGAAGAGAAAACATTGATACTAGCAAACTTCTCAAAACTCCCAGGTTTTAGAGAATCCCTTCTAGCCATTTGATTCTAAAGTTGATCACAGCATATCCTGACCATTTACCTGTAAGAAGTCTTAGATTTTAAGTGGTGAATGACAGGGATGGACCTCATGATAGTCTTCACTGAAATAAATGAATGGACAATTGGATAAAATGGGCATGTAAATGAAATGGCTACTGTGCTTCACTGCAGGATTCGCTGGCAGTTTATTATGCAGCAATACACATGGAAACAAACTGCTTATAGTGTTTTGGCTGGGGTGAGATAATTAAAGTAGTGATTTCAAACCTCCGGCAATAGTAGGAGACATTTGGGAGGTTTTGTGAAGATTAACTATTCTAGGTCCCACTTGTCTGGATCCTAAAGGATGCATCAGTAGGACTTTGTGCCCAGGAATCTGTATTTTTATAGATATCTATTAAATTTTGATATTCAGCCAAGTCTCAGAACTACTGAATTTAATAAGCTTGCCAAGACCCATTCAGCCCATTGAGTCTGTAAATTATCAAACTGCAGTAGAACCAACATGAGACTGGCTCAATGGAGCTAATGTGGATTGCCAAATGTTTTATTTTAAATCTTATTTGTGGAGAAAGCCAAATTATATTAGTAAATAAGAAAAAATTGATTAGTGCCAAATTCTCCCAGTTGTTAGGCATTGAAGACACAAACTATTATACATATATACATATGTACAATATATATTCCATATATATTCCAGTTATCATAAGGAATAAATATGTCTTGGCTTATGCTTGAGGTATATTAGGCTCAGTGAGAGCCTAAATCATTGAGATACTGATTTTGAATATTCAAGAATTTTTTAAATGGGTTTCTGAGGTGAATATCAGCAATTTTCTTCCCATACATTCATCTTTAAACCAAGCAGCCTAGACTTAATTGAATGATCACTTAATTAAAGTGAGAATCATAGGTAGAGTCCAGCTACTGTCACTATACTTTGCTGAAAATAATAATAATAAATAGCAATAATAATAATACAAACTGCCACTGATTAAATTATTGGTTACTGTGTGATGCAACTGATTGGTTTACTTGTCAATGTCTTCATTTTTTAAATTGTCATGAAATATTTTTCATGCTTCTTAAACTGATTTTAGAGATTACAGAGAGTTATAGAGAATGTCACTTGTACTGGCAGCCATACTCCTAGGATCTTGCCTCAAGCATCTTTAAAACCTTCTGTAGCCCAACTACAGCTCAATTAAAAATCTACATTAATTTTTACTCATTTCTTCTCCTTTTTTGCAGTAATCCACTCAGCTTTAAAGCTCAAGTCGTGATGTTCAGGGAAACAATAAGGTCATAGAGAAAAGGACAGGATGACAGACAGGTGGTCTAGGAGAAAGCAATAGAGCAATTTTAGCCATGGATCTCGCGTTTTGTACATCTTGTTTCACATCTTGGCTTCCTTAACTTTCAGCTCATGATTGAACTCATTCCTCAAGTCTAATTCTCATTTTATAAAACAAGTTTAAAAGGATTGTTTGGCAAACGAATGCACATATTAAGTCTCGGCAGTGCACAGAGCTCATGCCAAGCATTTAGTCACTGCTACTAATTGTCATCACAGAAGAAGTGGTAGGACAAATAACGATAAAAGCATTAACATCAGACTGGAGATAACAGTATATATGCAAATTGTGCTTTTCTTTTGGGCTATAAAATTTTTTCTCCTTTATCTGATTTGTTCTGCCATGGATCTTTCCATTATATTTTAACCATTAGAATGACTATAGTGTTTTTCCCCAATAATATAATTGAAGTATTATAATCGTGATGTTTTAAAGCTCTAAAAGGGAGGAGCTTCGAAACACCAACTGTACGCCAGGCACTTTCCATGTCTTAAATGGGTACACTCTAAATTAAAATTTAGATCATTAGCCCTACTTGATAAATGTAAAATATCTAAAATAACAATTTTAAGGGGATGGAGAGATGCCTCTGTAGATTACAGTGCTTGCTGATTTCTCAGAAGACCAGAATGTGGTTCCTAGTACCTACATTAACAGTGACATAAACACCTTTATCTCCAGGTCCATGGATTCCAAAACCTTTCTATATCATAAGTTATTTGCTCTCACATGTATGTACACATACTCACAATAAAAGTAAAATAATCTTGAAAATATTTTGACACAGTAAAGAAATAAATAGAGCAGGATACTAGAAGATGGAAAGATTTTCTGTTTATATAAATTGGTAGAATTAGCACTCTGAAAATAGTTATTTCAAAACAAACAAAAATCTACATACATATCAGATATGTACTATCTAATCAGATCTAATCAAACATGCAGAGACATCTCTCAGAGAACTAGAAGAAATCAATCTCAAAATTCATTGAAGATGGAAATGCCAAAGGTCCGTGAATATCAAGTCAATACTAATCACAAAGATTAATGTAAGAGGAATCACAATATCTTATTTTAAGTTTCACTAGAGCATCTAAGAAACAGATAGTATGATTCAGCAAATATATAAATCATGGAATAGAGGAGTATCAAGACATATATGCACATAGCTCTAGCTACCTATGTTGAACAAATGTCGAAAAAAATAAGTTGGTGGAAAAAAGTCAACCTCTTTAACAAAATGTTTGGGGAAACTAGATATTCATGTGTAGAGAAATGAAATTCAATCAATATCTCTCTTCTCCTTTCCAAAAATTCAAATTTATCAGGCATTAATATAAAACTCTGAAACTTCAAATTTGCCAGTAAAAAACATAGTACACTCAAGTCGCAGGTTGCAACACTTTTGGCAAACCTCTATCTGCAAAACTATTCATATTAGGATCCATAACCAAAGCAAATTACAGTTATTAAATAGTAACAAAAGTGATTTTTTGGTTGGGGATCACCACAACATGAGGAATGTATTAAATGTATAGAAAAGTTTTAATACATGTATTAAACACATTTTTATATGTGTTAAAGTATCACCGAATTAGAAAGATTGAGAACCACTGGGCTAGAAGGAACGTAAACTGTTGGAGCAAAGTGTACATAAAGTACATAGGTATGTACTTTACCTAAAACTTAAAAATGAACCATACAACAGTATTGTACCACCCCAGCAAATGCATTCAAAGATTTTATGTCTTATCATACATGTACCTGCATATTCAACTTTATTGCTATGTAATTAACAAGATCTAAGAAATAGAACAAAATGTCTACCAACAAATAATGAAAATATACCATATATAACAACAGAAATTTAACTGCAAATAAAAATGAAATTATGAAACCTACACTGAAATGGAAAGAACGTGTAGCTTTTTATTTATAAGTGACATATATATTAATTTCATATATTATGTTATAAAATATATAAATATATTGTATATATTCATATGTAACATACATGTAGTATATGAATATATGTCCCTATGTGTATGTATATATGTATATATAGGTATGCGTGCCATGAAAGCAGTGGGATCAGGTTTAAGAGAACATTCTCAACAGGAGGAAGAAATAAAAGAGAAGGCAATAGATTAGATTACAAATTTTAGATTACAATATCAAAATAGACCGGCCACCAGGTTTTCCCTGCATCCCTCAGTCACTGCCTGTTACAGAGCCTTAGAGTTTATATCCCAGGTGCTGGACTCTGTTCCCTGCTGCTATTCCCCATAGAATTTAACCATTTTGGTTACCTGTTTTTTTCTGTCTGCTCTTTTTTAATCCTCCTGGCTGCTGCACCTGCAGGTCAAATCATTTATTATGACCATGTCAAACACAGAGGGAGGAGGAAATGCAAGGTTGTGTATTAGGGTTTTACTTCATCTTTAGTGAGATGAAGAAGTGCTTCCTGTGAATCACATTAAAAAGAATAATTACAGTCTCTAGACTCTATGGTTTACATTCAGAAAGAAAACAGGATGGATGGCAGAGAGACTAGAGCTCTCAGAATATCTAGTTCTAAGGTTGTTTCTTAGGCCTTCACTTCGGGGTATTACATTTTGACCAGTCAAATACCCTTAGGCTCTCTCTTGATAACTAACAGAACACAGGCTAATCTAATTCTGTTGCAGGTTATAACAGGAGAGCAATTGCTTTCATCTGTTAGGTTGATTTTATGCACCTCTATTCCCCATTCAAGGAGCTGGTGGTGTACTGAAGTGGGAAGAAACTCTAAAAACCTTATCACCATTCATTAATTAGAAGTAGTCATTGGAGACTGAGAGAGGAGCTGTTGTGGTTTTCCTCCCTGGGGCCTGGGCTGGGATGATTCCCCACTGGGACATTTCTATTTTGCTTGAGTTAATGATTCCAGTGTAATCAACTTCAGCCAAAGAGAGTACAAAATAAATAAGAAATAAAGGAAAATTGTAGGGATTACACATAAACTCTCTTTGGCCATATGTAGGCTTGCACAGCTAATGAGTTCCCCATTCAGGCTCTTCAGGGGCTGCCTATTTTAATGGCCCTGAGCACTCAGAGGAAAGTGCTGTGGGAGTTGGAAAGGCACAACTATTATGAATGGATGCTGAGGATGGCACTTTGATTAGGGAGGAAGGCCTTCCTCACATGATGTGGGAGCGTCATATATCAATCTGTTGATTTCATTGGTTAAGTAAAAAGTGCTGGGCCCAGGGAAACACACCAGATGCTTGGCAAGATCCATTTTTCTCTTGTATAAAATTACAAGGGAGATGGAGAAAGGAGTGGGGAGGGCAGGACAGAGTCTTAGTGTTCTTGAAGAACCTAGACCTTCCTGGGGTTTGAATGGAACATTTTCAGAATAATTCATTTGATTCAAGAAAGGACAGCAAACACAAAACTCATTACATTCAACAAATAGAAATGGGGCTGAAAAAGAGATGGATTTGATGATTACTAATATCATTGTTTGTAAAGGGCACACAGAGATATTTTAGATATATGAAGGGGTACACTTATGGATTGTTGGATTTATCAATATACTCTGCACAATTAAAATATATGAAACCAAGTATCTGTGTTATCTTGCCTGGAACTTCAGCCCATAAAACACTAATTTAAGGAGTTTACTAGGTTAGGAGAGAACGAGGTTCTGAGGTTTCCTGCACCTCTAAGAAAACATGGTTATCTTGGGACACCTCAGATATACCAAAAAAAAAAAAAGTCGAGCTTGATTTTCACAGTGCTATTGGCATGGACTATGCAGAACTACTGGGCAATCTGTTTGAGTTTGCGGAACTTCTCTTCTGTCATCTCCAAATTACAAAATAAAACCCCCGAGGACTGTGGGAGGCTTAATGAGATAGGCAGGCCAGCACTTGGAAAGGAGAAATCTCTCAGCCTATACTACTTTTAGATTTACCACCAAATTTATTATTTCCCACCAAACTTTCTTAGCACTTTAAATGAGGCAAAGATATCTGTTCTATAACTGTTGTTGTTTTTTTAATAGTAGAGCTCTGTGCAATGTGGCCATCACAAGTGTTATTATTAAAATGATTACAGTTTTAACTGTTATTAATTGTTTAGTATATAGATATCGCCACCTGTTAGAATAATTATTTTTTGTTCAAAAACATAAAAAATACATGACGTAAATAGGTAAAGTGGGATATTTAATGATTGCCTCAGCTTGTGCCTGTGGTAAAGGAAGAGATAAGACTGTGGTATAAAAGTAACACATTAACCTGGTTATTTCAGTGAGGATATGTATTTGAGTGAAAACTATTGAAATGAATGAAATATATAACTTGGGATACCAACAGAAAGTTAAAAGCATGTACCATTCTTTATCTATTTAGGGCTCCCTATATTGAAGCCTTCCGCAGCTAACAATCCTCCTATGAAACATAGACCATAAAATGACAAGGATAATAATTACATAAATTATTGCCAGTCTGATATGTAATTAGGACATAGGTGGTTCATGAGAGAGAAGTTATCCCACTGCATAATAGGGGCTCATTGGGCCTTAAGCTTGTAGTACTAATAGTCCCAAAAGCGTGTTTGAAAATGGTTTTAGTAGAGAAAATATTTCCCATGACACTGGGTTCAAAAGGTTTAATGATATTCACTCTACAAGAGTGGATATTAGTTCAAGAAAACAGCCAGATCTATATTGCTGGATCAGAGAAAGAATAGGGAGTTCTTAGAATCATGCATCCAAATCAGAAAATAGATAAAGCACAGAGAAATGTTCATACCTGTACTTCAGATTAATATTCCCAGTGAAAAATCTTTGTTCTCTTGGACTTTTTAGAACGTGGAAATGCTCCACCTGTTATAAATTAAACAACTCAGTAGCTTTTTCTACATTTACAATATGTGAATATTTTCTCATCCACATACAGATTCTTAAGAATGCATTATTAAATTTCCTGGTTGTACAGTGACTTTGTACAAGTTATCCACCCATTGCTTTCTGCATTCCCACTCAGTGACTAACCTGTTTTCTGTTTCTAGGAATGTATCAACAAGGTTGTGTCTCAGAGTGGAATCATATTTTATATCCTTTAATGCTGGTTCCTTTTACTGAGCACTTGGTCTTAAGTTTCCCTAAATTATTCCAGGTGTCAGTACTTTCTTACTTCATTCTCTTTCATTTATCAGTTGGAAAAGGCTGCTTCTGCCATAAAGATATTATGAATTGTCCTTCTACAAGCAGCTTATACACTATTACAGTTTTGCTCATTTTTTTTAATCAGATGGTCTTTTATTGAAATATTTTCTCTTGTTGCTTCTTAGCTAGCTGGACATTCCACAGCACCACTGTTGATGTCATCAATGATGTCATGGGGGTGGCGCCCATCCACATTGCAACCCACAGACTGTGCAGTACCCGGGATCTCTTTAATAGTTCCAGAAAGTTCTCTGGCTAAAGACCTGTGTCGCATCTGCCGGGGAATGTTGACGATCTCGTCGAAAGTGATATTTCCGCTGTGTTTAATGTTCTTCTGCTTCTTCCTGTCTCTTGGTAGCTCCTTGAGGGCTTTGATGATCAGGGCAGAGGCAGAGGGCACCACCTCAATCTGGGCCTGTCTGTTCTGGATAGTCAGCTTCACTGTAATCCTCAGGCCTTTCCAGTCACCGGTTGCCTTGGCAATATCATCACCAACTTTTTTCGGAGACAGACCCAGGGGGCCGATCTTGGGGGCCAAGGCGGATGTGGCGCCGACCTCACCTCCGGTGCACCTCAGGTACACAACTTTGATCTCGTTGGGGTCGAACTTGGGCGGCATGGTGGAGGCGGCTGGTGTCGAATGAACCCGGATTCGGGACGACCGAAGAAAGTTGCACCGTGGCCTCCTCCGAGCCGAAAACCGAAAAGACCCAGTTTTGCTCATTTTGAAAAAAAAAATAATTTTAACCTTTGAATGACCTATCTACTTATCTTTTCTATTGTTATTATAGGATACACTGACCAAGCATCTTAAGGGAATGAAGGGGCATATTTGGCTCACAGTTCAAGGCTATAAACCAGTGTGATGGGAGAAGTCAGTCGCAGGAGCTGGAGGCAGATGATGGCATTGTGTTCACTGTCAAATAGCGGAGAGTCATGAAGGCTTAGACTTATCTTACCATCTTTTTTATGCAGTCTAGGATCCCAGTCTTGGGAATGCTGCTACCTCCAGTGGACAGTCCTCCGACCTCAATTAACATAATTAAGACAATTCCAGTAGGCATACTCAGAAGCCTGTCTCCCGGGTAATCTTTTCTCTCATCTAGTTGAAAATTAACTATCACACATGTCTACAAGTGGAACCGTTGGATCATATTAGCGTATTATTTTTATTGATTGAAGACATGATAAATTGATTTCCACAGAGGCTGAATCAGTTTGAAATTCCATCAGCAAATTCATGAGGGTGCCATTTCTTCTACCACCTTAACACTTATTTTTCACTCAAAGCTATTTCAGGAAGGAAGAAATGTTTTTTCTTGTGAATATGATTTTGATTTTACTAATGACTCTAGACAATATTCTAATTATAAATGTGAACTTTACTTCTTTTTGGATGTTGCTTCCCCCTTATGCAAGTCTTATTCTTCCTTTAACTTCAAGTCATAAAAGTGTGTCAAACCCTTAGGTATCTTTTGTGTTTGCTATCATGCATTTGTCTACTGTTTCTCAGGAGATTCCCTCTGCTAGTGAACACTATAAATTTATTTCCAGCTCAAATTAAGCACTTTGATTCTCTAAGTGACACATCACAAAGGCTGTACAGACATTTATCTCAGTTTGCTCACTCTGGTCTATGGATGGCAATCCTACATTCTTGCCTTTATCGACTCAGCAGTGTATGCTGCATGCACTGTAACTCTTTGTTATGCTGTACAAAACATGAAGATAGTTCAGACTCATTCTCCAATTACTTTTGGCAGGTATTGCAGACCACAGTGTCTTCCAACCAGAAATCACGCTTATTATTCTTTATATGTAAACCCAAAATATCCTACACCCTCTGTGAACTGAGGGTAGGAGTCTTTCCCATCCACATCTTCTTCAAGAGTAAGGAGACAATGGAGCCTCACAGTGCTAAGAGGGCTCAGCTAAAGGCATCTCTTTAGTAATCTTTTTCCTTCTCATAATTTCTGGTGTTTCCTTCTGTTGTTAGGGGAATAAGAGTTATGAAATAAACCCTAAGATATGATTTTAATAAATTCTACTTATGATGATAACTTATCATAATTAGAGCTTATTTGTATTTATTTTAATTCCTTTTTATTATCCTTTGTATCTTTCACATCATACATCATTTCATTTCCATTCATCTCCCCCGACTTCATATCTGCCCTCTGCTCTTGTACCTTCTCCCTCAAAATAAATTTGAGGAGAAAAAAAAAAGAGAGAGAGAAGAAGAAAAGGAAAGAAATATCTCATCATGGAATCATGAAAGCTATAGTATGGCACAGTGAGTCATATAGTATAACTTTTATATAGTATTACAGCTTTATTTGTAATATTCAATTGCAAAATAGTCACTGGTCTCATTCTAAACCATCAATACTGGCCCTTCACTAGGGTACCTTTAGGGTATCCTGTTGTTGTCCTGTTTGGTGGAAATCCTGCAGCTTTGGATCTGTAGTATGTGCTCTAGCAGATCATAGATAGTGTGGATGTTGGGGTTGGTCAATTCATAATCCTTGTTCTGGGCCTTAATAGTTGCAGGCTTGGTCAGGCCACCAGTTGTCCCCTGTCCTCATCACCAGGGTGAGCTCCAGAATTGTCCCAGCTTGTTTACCCTATGCAACATGGAGCAATGTGCAGGGCCAGTTTTCCTGCTTTCAGGTCTTCAGGGTCAGTTCACCCACATGTACACCAGCAGGGGCAGTTCTACTGTGTTGTCCAAGGGAGGTGCAGGGTGGGCAGGGATACCTCTTCCAGCTGCCATAGGCAGCACGGGGTGGAGGCAGGGGGAAGACTCTTGTTCTTGTCTATGCACCATATGGAAAGTAAGGGGTGGGGTCTGATCTCCCGAGCCCACATGGGAAAGGTTTACCCTTACCCCAGTCAAAAGAGTCAGCTCTACTGTGCTGCCCAGGTGAGGAACAGGGCCCACTTTGTGAGTGTTACAGCTCGTAAGGAGAATCGTCAGCCCTCTTGCCTGTCACAAGTGGCAACGAGGTGGTCATCTCTCCCTGTCCCACGGTGCCACATGACAGACCAGTAGTGGGGCAGCTCTCTCACGTACACACCTTTGGGGCCTGCTTACCTTCACGCCCCGCCAACAGGGTCAGCTCTATTGTGCTGCCCAGGTAAGGCTCAGGGCCTGCTCTCAAGAGTGCTGCAGCTGGTGAGGAGTTGGGTCAGTTCCCCTTCTGACACAGATGGCGAGGAGCAAGAAGGGAACATCTTTCCCTCACGCATCCCATCAGATGGCAGATGATGGGGTGAGATCTGCTCTTTACTTGTCGTGTTCTTAGGGCCAGTTCACCTAAGCTCACAAGAACAGGGTCAGCTCTGATGTGCTACACAGGTGAGGTATAGAAACCAATCTCCTAGTGCTACAACTAGAGTTATGGTAAGCAAATATAGGGAGAGGGAAAGGGAGAGGGAGAGGGGGAGGGGGAGGGGGAGGGGGAGGGGGAGGGAGAGGGAGAGGGAGAGGGAGAGGGAGAGGGAGAGGGAGAGGGAAGAGAGAGAATATGGTAGGGTAGGTTATGGTTTAAGTCCTGTGGACAGAGGCAGATCTGGAGAGGTGAAATCTGTATGGAACCTGCTGATGTGGGTGGGTTCATTACTACTCAGGCCATGATGATGTCTGGGCCTGGACTGCTGCCAGGGTCCATGTCTGGGCTCATGGCTCTGATGCAGCTGCTGTGTAGGGGCTTCTGATACCACTGAAGGTGGAAAGGATAGGGCTATACAGAGTTGGCCCCACTCTTTACCCACTGAAACTCTAGGGAGTACTTCCTTTTTAATTAGTAGCTCTGATAGGCTGGGTTATATCTCCTTCAAAATGTATGTGCTGTGAAGGCTAGAGAGATGGCCTAGCAGTTAAAAACATTTGTTACTCAGGATGAAGAACATGCACTTGATTCCCAGCACATAACTAAATGTAAATTCAGTTCTATGGAATCTGATACCCCCTTCTGGCTTCCATGTGCACCAGATATGCACATGATCTACATTTATACATATAGGCAAAATGCTCATACATAAATTATATACACTGTATCTTAATAGCAGCAAACAAAATTATTTTGGATCCTAAACCACTGTGTCTCAAATATGATGATATTTGGATATAGGATTGTTATAAATTAATCATTAAAATATAGGTGCTAAGATAGTCTTTAATAAATTCTTGGTTGTTGAGTGATAAAAGATTTTTTTTTTTTGATTTTCGAGACAGGGTTTCTCCGTAGCTTTTGGTTCCTTCCTGGAACTAGCTCTTGTAGACCAGGCTGGCCTCGAACTCACAGAGATCGACCTGCCTCTGCCTCCCGAGTGCTGGGATTAAAGGCGTGCACCACTACCGCCCGGCGATAAAAGAAGTTTTTATATCAGTGTATGTGCATACACAATGGCCACATAAAGTACAATAGGTTGAACACTGAGTCTTCAAAGAGATCCTGCCACATGTAGGAGGAAACAAATTTCTAATGTTGAAACTACCAAGTCTGTCATACAGTATTATAGCTACTCTGGAACACGAACACATCCCTCTCCCTGGAAACCAGGACAGAAAGCTGCCTACCTCAAATCCGATAACATACAATTAGCTTGGTGATCACTGGTATTCATATACTGAAGCCTATTTCCTTTAGTGAGCTTTGGAGATAATTAAGCTATGAAGTAAACTCATGGATGGAATTAATGCCTTTGTAGGATAGTTGTGTTCTGCACCATATGAGGATGCCGTCAGAAGAAGACAGTTGTCTACAATACTCTCACTAGACATGTTGATTTATTTCCCTCTTGTTCTTACATACTCTAGCAGCAAGAACTATGAGCAGATAGTCTTTCTTTTAAGCCAATTGGCCAGCAGTATACCTCTGAGCTCAGCCCGAACAAATGACTCTAGAATCTCAGCTTTTTAATATGGGACTGCCTTTAAACGTTACTTGCTGAGAACCCTTGGCCAACTGGCCTTTGTTTTAGAATAACCAGACCCTTAAATAAAGAAAGGACACTAATGAACAAATGTTATTATTCTGCTAATACAGAGAGTTTTAATTAATATGCAACTACTTAATGCCCACATGAATCTCATTCCAGCATTTGAGGGGTCGTGAGCTCAGAGAGAGAATTTGTGAGAAGGTGCTTTATATATTCTAAAGTCTTACAAAATGCTCATTAATAAAATTACATCTACAAAACTGCTAATTAGAGGGAGACTAATCAATTGATGTGTTATTTTGATTTGAATTAGAGTCAAGGTGTAAACTAGTGTACACACCTTTTTGCCTGTCAGTAACCAACAATTAATTAATCTCAGTGTATTTTTGAACACAGAGAATTCATATATTTTCCATCCTCCAGCTGGAAGACTGCCATCCAAAGCAGCCAAGATCAGCCTCAAGTTGAATTAATACTTGCTACTACTAAGAATTTATTTCCTGCCCCCTTTTTTTCTTCTTTAGCCCATGCTAAACAACCACTATAAGGTTTTTAAGAGCTGAAATCTGGAATAAATCTGAATCCATAATCTCCATATCTATATTCATGGGATCACAAACTCATCATCTGGTGAGTGTCCATATGGAATGGGGAATGTGCTAGACATTTTACATATACTTTTTTTTACTTACCACTCATGACAGCCCATTATGGTGGGGGTTAATAACTTGATCTTAAGTTTAAGCAAATTGAAGTTTAGAAAGATCAGTGATTTTCCATGCACTCAGATAAGATGTTACTAATTGGGCACTTTCTTTTTGCTAAGTACAGAGTTTATGCTAGAGACCATAATACTAAACTTGCAACCCTAGTAGAAAAACAAACCATGACAAAATAAAGAATGAAATATAAACAGCTGCTGAATTGACAGAGGCAATTCATGCTATAAATACAAACTGGACCTCCAAAATTCATAAGGAAGAACATGACAGAGGGAGTCTTAAAATTCAGATGAAGACAGGGAATTGCATCACTCCCCTAACTAAACTATGAGAGGTCTACATTTCTCTTGAAGATTTTCATGGAGTTAAAGCTCAAATGCAGTAAGTTATTCTTTAGATTTCACCACAAGGAAATGTTTTGGTTCTCGTATAGGAGCTGACATTGTCACCTTTTGATAAAAATTAAAAATTCATACATACTGAAAGACAGAACAACCAAGTAGGAAAACACATTTAAAAATATGTCATACATTTATATAGTGTCATATTTTCTGCAGTATTAATTTTCAAAATATTTCTATGAATGTTTCCCAGGTTTCTTTTTCTTTTTTGTGTTACCAATTTCACTTTTCTAAGCACTGGCTTTTTAAAGAGTCTTCTGCATTGCTGTGAGGATAACAGGAAATAGTTTAGAGAGGAGCACTTTAATATGCTTCAAAACCATAAAATATTACTGAAAATACAAATTACATTCTCTAGGAAAGCAGTTAAGATCCTGGCATACCATTCAGGCTGATAGTGCCAAAGTAGTACATGAATTCCAGGAGAATTTAACCAAACCCATCATACAAGCTGAATTTAAATAAACCAATACACATATAGCATGGGACTTAACAAGGCCCATTCTTAGACACTGCCATGATAAGACATTGCCTGTCCCCCTTGCTTAGGTCACAATTGTTTCCAGATGAGGAATGTGACACTTGCCATCCCTTCAGTCTGCTACCGTGATGACTCCACAGTGCAAGCACCAATCATCTTCAGGAGTTCACACAGAAATGATAAGTATCCAGATTTCAAAATTAGCTTCAGACTAGCTGAATTTTAAACTACAGAAATCTGTGAATGTTCAATAAACAATATATGTTGATTTCAGTTACTCAAAAAAAGACTATAGGAATTTGGAGCCTGAACACACATGTAAATAGACTTACCTAAGAAATGAATTTAAAAAAAAAACCCACTGTCAATAACTCTCAATAAAATTTCTACTTATGATTCTTTACATTTTTAAACAATGTTCCCTGTTTTCTGGGGCCAGCTGCTTATGTAGAAGGAATAGTGGTCTAGAAGAACCTGGGTCACGAACCTCTGCACCAAGAAAGGCCTATCTTCTAACCTCTTAACCCATGGTCTCCTAACAAACTGAGTAAACTAATTTAAATATCTATTGCCCTCCTCTCTATAGTCTACATTTCCTAATATATTTAAAAACAATATATGAAGACTCAGATGATTCTCTGTGATGTGGCCTCAACTATTACCACGAGATATTGGAGAGAAGACAGGTAAAGATCTGAGAATAGAGAAAGAAAAAGAATGATGAGGGAAGAAAAAAGAGAAGAGCAAGGGAAGGAAGGAAGAAAGGAAGGAAGGAAGGAAGGAAGGAAGGAAGGAAGGAAGGAAGGAAGGAAGGAAG
>JABTXL010002417.1:2516592-2533499 GCA_025134845.1 Neodon shergylaensis
AAGGAAGGAAGGAAGGAAGGAAGGAAGGAAGGAAGGAAGGAAGGAAGAAAGGGAGGGAGGAAGGAAGGAATAAAGTAAAGGACTATTTCTTAAAGTTACAGTTAGAAATGTTTATGGATCCGGGAGGTACATGCCTTTTATCCCAGCACTCAGGGAGGCAGAGGCAGGCTGATCTCTGTGAGTTTGAGATCAGCGTGATCTACAGAGTAAGTTACAGGAGTGCCAGAGATATACAGAGAAACTCTGTCTCAAAATACAAAACAAAAACAAAAAGAAAAGAAAAAAATGTTTATGAACTACAAAACACAACAGAATTAGGAAAACCAATTAAAGCATGTATCTCTTCCATGTTTATATGGATAACAAATAATAGTGTTAAAATAAAAGTGCTATTCTTTTGAAATATATTGTAACAGATCTATGACCAAATAAAGAAGTGGATGTTCTGTAGGAATAGGAATACCATGATTTGGATAATTTTTTTTGCATATTTAAATGGAATTTATTTTAGAGTTCTAAAGCACAGAAAAATTGTCCAAAATGCCAATTTTTTTTCACTTTCATAAATATGTATTTATTTATTTACTTATTCTGTCTTTTTTTTTTCGAGACAGGGTTTCTCTGTGGTTTTGGAGCCTGTCCTGGAACTAGCTCTTGTAGACCAGGCTGGTCTCGAACTCACAAAGATCCGCCTGCCTCTGCCTCCCAAGTGCTGGGATTAAAGGCATGCGCCACCACCACCCGGCTTTATTTATTTTTATTAAAAATTTCTGCCTCCTCCCCGCCTCACATTTCCCGCCCCCTCCCCCCACTTCTCTCCCCCTCCCTCTCCAGTCCAAAGAGCAGTCAGGTTTCCCTGCCCTGTGGGAAGTCCAAGGTCCTCCCCCCTCCATCCAGGTCTAGGAAGGTGAGCATCCAAACAGGCTAGGCTCCCACAAAGCCAGTACATGCAGTAGGATCAAAACCCAGTGTCATTGTCCTTGGCACTCATCAGCCCTCATTGTCTGCCATGTTCAGAGAGTTTGGTTTGATCCCATGCTTTTTCAGGCCCAGTCCAGTTGGCCTTGGTGAGCTCTCAATAGATCAGCCCCACTGTCTCAGTGGATGGGTGCATCCTTTGCCGTCCTGACTTCCTTGCTCATGTTCTCCCTCTTTCTGCTCCTCATTTGGACCTTGGGAGCTCAGTCCAGTGCTCCAATGTGGGTCTCTGTCTCTATCTCCAAACATCACCAGAAGAAGGTGCTATGGTGATATGCAAGATATTCATCAGTATGGCAGTAGGATAGGGCCATTTCAGGCACCTTCTCCTCAGCTGCCCAAGGAACTAGCTGGGGACATCTCCCTGGACACCTGGGAACCCCTCTAGAGTCAAGTCTCTTGCCAACCCTAAACTGGCTCCCTTAATTAACATATATACTTTCCTGCTCCCATATCTACCCTTCCTTTATCCCAACCATCCCATTCCCCCAAGCTCTCCCCATCCTTCCCTTCTCACATTTCTCTCCCCATTTCCCCTTACCTCCTTCCCACCCCACCCCCAAGTTCCCAAATTTTTGCCTGGCAATCTTGTCTACTTCCAATATCCAAGAGGATAACTATATTTTTCTTATTTAGCTTCTCTAGGATCACGAGTTATAGGCTCAATGTCCTTTATTTACGGCTAGAAACCAATAATGAGTGAGTACATCCCATGTTCATCTTTTTAGGTCTGGGTTACCTCACTCAGGATAGTGTTTTTTATTTCCATCCATTTGCCTGCAAACTTCAAGGTGTCATTTTTTTTTTTTTTTTTTTTTTTTTTTTTTACCGCTGAGTAGTCCTCTAATATGTATATATTCTACACTTTCTTCCATTGAAAGGCATCAGGTTGTTTCCAGGTTCTGGCTATTACAAATAATGCTGCTATGAATATAGTTGAACAAATGTTTTTGTAATATGATAGGGCATCTCTTGGGTATTTTCCCAAGAGTGGTATTGCTGGGTCCTGGGGTAGGTTGATCCCAAATTTCCTGAGAAACCGCCACACTGCTTTCCAAAGTAGTTGCACAAGTTTGGATAATCTTGAAATGTTCTCTAATGCTAGATTTACACTAATCCATGTTTTAGCTATTGGAAATATAAAACTCTTTTGCTAAAGGAAACTTATAACCATGAACAGGAAAATGTACTGTGTGTGGGAAAAAAAAATCTTTTCAAGCCAAGTGTGTATTTTATTATCCCATACTCAACTTTTCTAAATGATTAAGACTCATAGTGTAACTTTCCAGA
The DNA here is from genome assembly GCA_025134845.1 of Neodon shergylaensis. NCBI lineage: Eukaryota > Metazoa > Chordata > Mammalia > Rodentia > Cricetidae > Neodon > Neodon shergylaensis. The sequence goes on from JABTXL010002417.1 coordinate 2,518,861, forward strand.
TTTTATTTAATTATGAGAGCTAACAATGTCAGAAAAATGTGCTTTAAAAGCAGGGTATAATGCTAACACTACAGGGATGTTAGGGTGGGAGGTGCAGAAAATGGCATGAATGAGGACGTATAGACACCTCTGCACAGTTTGTTTTGCTGATGCTTTCCATTCTTTAGAAAGCCTCAGACTTTTGCCCACAACAAGGGATGACTGCTGAGCTAACCATTCACCGTAGTAAGGCTTATCTTCCTGAAAATTCTCCATGTCATGACCTCTAGTGGTTCTGCTTGGTTCAATCTCTCCTTTTCTCTGGGTATTGTAAACATGGAGAAGCAGACATCAAATCTGAGTGCTCACTTTGACCCCTTCTTATTTTGACATAAATGAAAATTGGTCCTATATGGTACCAAAAGAATGTACAGGACTTTGTGATTCAGGTGACCACAGTGATTATTCATTTTGAGTTGAGATACACACACACACACACATAATCTTTGTATACAGTACTCCAACCCCTAAAGAGCTCACAATTTTGGGGGGGGGTAGATTCAAAGGATCTTTTAACTCAACTACCAAGTCTTTCCAGCATTTGTACAATGAGGCATAATAAATTATTGAAACATTCTTTGCACTCTCATTTACTTACATAAATGCCATGTTTATTTCCCAAGTAACCACTACCCATCTGAAGAATGAGTACTGAGACTCACAATTACTTCTTAAGATCTTGATAGACAAACTTCTCATATAGAATCAAATAAAACTTCCCCCTCTTCCCACCGAGAAAGGCAAATCTGGTTTGGAAGCATACAGAAAAGGAGTTGAAAAAAAATGACAAGAAGAAATGCATTAGGGAATTGATAGTAAAACAAATAAACCAGATATTTAAATAAATAAATAAATAAAAATTAAAATAGAATTGTATCATATCTCCTCTTTCTTTGCTCACACCTCATCCATGTACCACCATCCTCTCAAATCCATGGCCTCTATTTCTTTTATTGTTAATGTTGTATATATTCTTAGCTGCCTAAATATACAAGAATAAGATGCTGAGAACCATTTACTGCTGCTTCCATTTTTATGATTTCGGTACTGACCTCTTCAAATTCTATAACTAATTAGGGAGTGAATCACTTGGGATTACTAGTTCTCCCTCTCAGCAATCTTTGTTTGCCTGTAATTCTTTGTTTAGAGGGAAGGCTTTATGAGATTTTCCTGTTCCATTATGCCATATTTGCTGGTGTTATTGTTGCTCAGGTCTTGTTCAGGGGTCATATTATTGAGGTATTTTATACCCCAGTCTAGTCCAAACTGTGACTAAATTTTAATTCCTCAGAAAGTTGTCCTCAGCGTGGTTCATGTGGGTGCTTGGATGCTAATTCTCTAGGTCCTGCATTTTCCCATTATGCCACATATTACAATTATAACACTCATGGTCTGTGTTTAATGTTTATTCATTTCTTTAGCTGGACACATGCAAACTCATGAAGGCAAGGAAAACAATTGGTTTAATGTTGTCAGAGCTTGCTACTATTGAGAAAATAAGGAAAAATTTTTGAGAGAATTTTAAGTGAGAATGAAGTGTGCATGCAATGAAAACTTGAGTGCTGGTTCTATTTCAATGTATTTCAATAGCACAGCAGGAGAATTCTGTGAGTCTCAAAGTCTAAGGAGCATTGCTTCAGCCTTGAATTCTATGTGCTTCAGATATCCAATGTACTCATCCTTTACAATCTTCTTTACCTGTATTTTAATGCAGTTATTATTATTGAGAATATAATACATAAAAGGTTTTTTAGAAAATATTGACTCCTACTTCTTCCCATAGTCTTCCAAAACCCATGCCCTTTCTCTTTTGTTTCTATAGCCCATTGATTCCAATTATACTATTTTTATTCTCAGGTATGTATGGAATATACACACAAATAAATATATAAATAGAGCATCATAAAAATAGGGCCTTTGCTCTTAAATTATTTATATTAAAAATTACTTCTTTCAAGGTAAAAAATATAATGAAATTTCATAGAACACTAAAAGATAAAGAAGAAAAATCTAAGCTAAAATCTCATTAAATTCCCATCATTTGTGGCTGCAGGTAAGTTATTTAAAATTTCTACCTTCCCATTTATCTATCTGTAAAATTAAAATACAAACGCTTCTAGATTTTTGAGCTTTATAAAATGATAAATCACTTTATTTTTTGTCAATTTATAATGGTTTGTTCCTTGCTTGCTATCAAAAGCTCGATGAATAGTCCAGTATTGTCAACTTGTTTATTAATATACATATTTCAGCCCCAAATTTTCAGTTAACTTGATATATATTCTATATTTGCTGAATACCACAGCTTGAATTTGAATAAAATAGCAGTCACCATAAGGATTCACATACTGAAGGTAATCATTACTTCATATATAAATATGTTTGATATACCTATTGAACACAGTTCTGACTACAAAATTTTCTGTTTCCTTTTAAACTGAATTATAGCCAAGTGTTAAAATATATTTATACATATATGTGTATGGGCACCCTTGCTTAAGGACATATATATGTTCAGTTATATCTGAAACTTGCTTTCTTATTAGTTATCCAAACATCTTTTGATCTTTCCATGCCACAGAATTTTCCTTTGGATACCAGGCTGTCTTATTGTATAACAGAGGGGAAATAATTTGGTGTAAATAGTAATTCCATGTAAAGCATGAGCATTTCTTTGTCATAATGTTGGTTACAGATCAGATAATTTGTTTGATCATGATGAAATCTACCTGGTTTACTACCTTGCTTCAAATGCCAGAGCAACCACCATGCAACCAACAGAGTGACTGGCCTATAATAAAGAAGACTGTGTAGAAAGCCGAATCAGGAGAACTCTATGGTCATAGTAATGAAAGCCTTTTGCAAAGCATCCCTGAACCCAGTTCAAATGCTTTACCTGTGTGTTATATTCAGATTCAGTTTATGACTGAAACTTATTGACAAGTGATTATGGCAACAACTAAATAAAACTGTGTTGTGACTCTGTTATCAGTACTTTTATGATAATCTTTCCATCTAGTTTTATTGCTTTATGCCTTTATATTTTCAAAAATATTATTATCATTATTATTTGATATGATTGGAACTACTTTCATTTTTTCTTTCATTACTATTGGAACTTTTACCTACTTACATTTCTAAATAAATATAAAATCATTTACCTGAATTTCAAAGATTAAACAATTAAGATTTAACTTGAATTAAATTAAGTACTAAAAATAAAGAAAACTCAAAGATTAATAGAAATTTTCCAATACTTTTTCTTGTCATTTAGGATGTACTCCCTCCAACCGTTTAACCCAATTTTCTTTTAAGTTCTCTGTTAAGATTTTACAGTTTTATTCATGACTGTGTTTTGCAACAAATTAATTTAGTTGTTATAACTGCTGTACGTATAATGTTCCATCGTAACTACATAGTGATCAAAAGTAGGACGCTGTGCTTTATTTAAAACTACCATTTCACTATCATATTGGTTAAAAGAGTATTCATTTATGCACTTTTCAATATTCTATGGATTAGAAAGTCATGTATGAGAAAACGCAAGGCATTATAATGCACATTCATCTTCATTTGACAAACGCTGATAAATTCAGTTTAAAAATATTTTTAAGTTCATATACTTTTCAAATTTATTTTAATTACGGGATAGAGGGATATATTGATACTACCGTTATAGGTGACTGCAGTTCAATTCCCAGAACACACTGGGTGGCTACAGGTTACCTGTAATTCCAGTTCCAGAGATTCCCACGTCACTGTCCTCTGTGAGCATCTGGGCTCATAAAAATCTACACAACACAACACAACACATCTCAATTCACTTAAATAAAACTTAAATTTATATAAATAAGATGAATAAATTGAAACTGAAGTAAAACCTTAAACAATCTTAGGTGCTACAGTTGTATTGCAGATGTATCCGCTCAGATTAGCTACAAAGCAATGCGTTTCAATTCGTTGTAGCTAGCTGTATTGGTCGCCATCTGCTGCAAAGAAAAGTCTCTTTGCTGTGGATGAAGACTGCACTTATCTGTGGGTATAAATACAAATATTCATTGTGTAGTTAGGGATTCTGCTGGTCAGTTACTTACACATGCGCAAAAAAAATTCGGATAAAAATGAGACCACAAACAGTGAAATAGTGGATGGAAAGATTGGAAGGGAGAAAAGGGGAAAATAGAGAAATTTTTAAAAGATACAATAAATTTTAGTTACTCTCAAAAATAAGCTGTTAAAAATTATGCAAATTGCCAAGTTGCACACACATATATAGTGTATATCATGTAATTTTGAAGAATCTGTGCAAGGTTTTGCATTAATGATATTCAATTCAGTTTTTAGGAAGAAATTCTGCTTGATTTTATTTCTGGCCTTACGTGTGCATCTGTTTAAGCATTTGTCTTTACTTGTTTCCTGTTTTTATTGTTTATATTTCATTGTGATTCCTAATTTCAATCATTAATGTATTCCTGTTCACAAATATATGCATTATGAAAGGTAATTATAAAATTATAATGAGGAAATTAGGAAATTGTAATTAAACAATTATTTATGAAAACATAATAAATAGAAAAGATTTCTCTATGTCTTATAAAAATAATAATTCTTTGAAAATTAAAAATTCTGTTACTATAAATTATACTAATAAGTTGTAGAATATACAAAGTAGAAGATAAAGTTATGAAATTTTAAGCAATAAATTGATAGACTGCATTGATGTGATGTTAATAATGTTTTTAATGATTTTAACAGTGATGAAAATTTCTAGCATGGGACTTTTATTTTCTAAATCATCCTGGAATATAAAATATGTAAAAATCTATACATCCAGAGGTACTAAAACAATAAATATAAAATAAAAGTGGTTTTAAGCCATTAAAAATTGTGGTTGTCAATATATTGTTAAAATGATCTACACAGAAGAGTTCACCCATCAAAGCTATAATGGGCACAACTGCTCAGAGTAAATAAATCGATATATGATTTCTGATGATGGATATTTCGAAAACAAAATATTACAATAATGATGGTTATAAACACAGCAAACCTTACACAATTAAATCAAAATTATTGGGGGAAATACCCTGTGTCCATCTTAGACATTTTGGTCAATCACACATCACAGAGTCACAAAAGTAGGTGGATCAAAGCTCATCACAGTAAAATAAATTGTTTTTTTGCTTAGACATCTGATGAGTTATTCATATGTATTAGGCCATTCATGGAAAAATAAATGAAACCAAGGAGAGTTTTAAAGAAATAATGGATAGTACTGAAACATAGTCCAAAAACAAGGCAACTGGAGTGTGTCATTGCATGGAGATTGGGCCAGAAATACACCCGTATCTATCACCATGCACAAAACTCAAGTCCAAATGGATCAAGGACCTCAATATCAATCTGAACACACTGAACCTGATAGAAGAAAAAGTGGGAAGTACCCTACAACAGATGGGTACAGGCTATCACTTCCTAGGTATAACCCCAGCAGCACAGACATTAAGGGCAACATTGAATAAGTGGGACCTACTGAAACTGAGAAGCTTCTGTAAAGCAAAGGACACTGTCACTAAGACAAAAAGGCAACCCACTGACTGGGAGAAGATCTTCACCAACCCCGCAACAGACAAAGGTCTGATCTCCAAAATATATAAAGAACTCAAGAAACTAGATTTTAAAATGCTAATTAACCCAATTAAAAAATGGGGCACTGATCTGAACAGAGAATTCTCAACAGAAGAAGTTCAAATGGCCAAAAGACACTTAAGGTCATGTTCAACCTCCTTAGCGATCAGGGAAATGCAAATGAAAACAACTTTGAGATATAATCTTACACCCGTCAGAATGGCTAAAATCAAAAACACCAATGATAGCCTTTGCAGGAGAGGTTGTGGAGAAAGGGGTACACTCATCCATTGCTGGTGGGAATGCAAACTTGTGCAACCACTTTGGAAATCAGTGTGGCGGTTTCTCAGGAAATTCGGGATCAACCTACCCCTGGACCCAGCAATACCACTCTTGGGAATATACCCAAGAGAAGCCCGATCATATGACAAGGGCATTTGTTCAACTATGTTCATAGCAGCATTATTTGTAATATCCAGAACCTGGAAACAACCTAGATGTCCTTCAATGGAAGAATGGATGAAGAAAGTGTGGAATATATACACATTAGAGTACTACTCAGCGGTAAAAAACAATGACTTCTCGAATTTTGCATGCAAATGGATGGAAATAGAAAACACTATCCTGAGTGAGGTAACCCAGACCCAAAAAGATGAACATGGGATGTACTCACTCATAATTGGTTTCTAGCCATAAATAAAGGTCATTGAGTCTACAATTTGATATCCTAAAGAAGCTAAATAAGAAGGTGAACCCAAAGAAAAACATATAGCTATCCTCCTGGTTATGGGAAGTACACAAGAATGCCGGGCAAAAACATGGGATCTTGGGGGTGAGGTGGGAGGGGGGTAAGGGGAGATGGGGAGAGAAAAGGGAGAAGGGGAGGATGGGGGGAACTTGGGGAAACAGGATGATTGGGATAAAGGAAGGCTGGATAGCGGAGCAGGGAAGCACATTTCTTAATTAAGGGAGCCACCTTAGGGTTGGCAAGAAACTTGGACCTAGAGGGGCTCCCAGGTGCCCAGGGCGATGTCCCCAGTTCGTTCCTGGGGCAGCTGAGGATAAGGAACCTGAAATGGCCCTATCCTACTGCCATACTGATGAATATCTTGCATATCACCATAGAACCTTCACCTGGCAATGTTTGGAGATAGAGACAGAGACCCACACTGGAGCACTGGACTGAGCTCCCAATGTCCCAATGAGGAGCAGAAGGAGGGAGAACATGAGCAAAGAAGTCAGGAAGACAAGGGGTGCACCCACCCACGGAGACAGTGGGGCTGATCTATTGGGAGCTCACCAACGCCAGCTGGACTGTGACTGAAAAAGCATGGGATAAAACCGGACTCTCTGAACATGGCGGACAATGAGGGCTGATGAGAAGCCAAGGACAATGGCATGGGGTTTTGTTCCTACTTCATGTTCTGGCTTTGTGGGAGCCTAGCCAGTTTGGATGTTTACCTTCCTAGACCAGGATGGAGGGGAGAGGATTTTGGACTTTCCACAGGGCAGGGAACCCTGACTGCTCTTCAGGCTGGAGAGGGAGGGGGAGAGGAGTGGGGGGAGGTGGCGAGGAGTGGGAGGAGGGGGAGGGAAATGGAAGGCTGGGAGGAGGCGAAAAAAATTTTTTTTCTCAATAAAATAAAAAAAATGTAATGACTAACAGTATATGAGTTAAATGAACTATTTATTAAAAGCTGGAAAAAAAAGAATGAATAAAATTTTTAGAAAATCAATTTTACTTTATATTTATTTGCAATTGATATAATGCAATATATATATATATATATATATATATATATATATATATATATATATATATAAAATTTATAATGCTGAATGACCAGGAATTGATTAAAGAAAATCAGACAAACCTTATTAATTTACCAAAAAGTGGTGGTAACAGGCAAGCAGGTAAATCCATACTGCAAGTCTAGAATGAGGCCTTGGCTTAAACTTTTAGTTCCCAGAAAAGCAAAGTGAATAAGATTTCATGGTACTATGCATGAAGCATCATTAGTCTCAAACTCTCCCACTTAACACACTAAAAGCAGCCAGTACACATCTTCTACAAATGGAAATTACATTTTTTAGTGAAACTGAAGTGAAGGGGACTGACGGGAAGTAGACCCTACCTGACACAGCAGGAAGCAGGTATACGAAAGAAGGAGTTGCTTATATGGAAATGCACATAATGAATAAGGAGATCCCATAGGTAATTTCTCCCAACTTTCTTTGACAGGCAGTTATCATTAATCCCTCCAAAATGGAAATTTGTTATGCCTCTCAAGGGAAATTCACCCAGTTTATACATGAGGAAATAAGAATTTTTAAAATTAATTTCATACTATTCTTTTAAAACTAAAGAACTGTGATTTTAGAGTGTTCATCTGTCATAGAAGGGAAGATGTGATGGATCAGAGCATCCCATGGCATGCCAGTAAGGGAGCAAAGCAAACAAAATGCTTAAGCTTCCTGGCCTTCTTCTTCTTCCTCCTACTCTGTTCAGCCCACATAGGATGGTGTGCCCCACTTTCAGGGTGGAACTCTTCCACTCAGTAATACTCCCTTCATGTTCCCTGACAGACACAAATATCAATTTCTTTTAGTATTCTAGGTCATTCTAAATCCATTCAAGTTGAACATTTGAGAAAGATAAGATATTAAGATAAAGATAAGATAGAAGAAAAGGCAGCTGTGCATTGCAGAGTAATCAAAATCTAGTCATTGAATGTAAGAAGAAAATAGAGAATATGGAGTACAGAACTATTAGGACAGCACTTTTTTATGAAAAAAAGGCACATGAACACAGATTAATAACCAATCACACTAGAACAGCAAAAGAATCCTCTGTATGCTTTGTCTCAGTATGGATTTGCCATCACATCTCATACATCACTTACAAACATTGATTCACATCATAAAAAAATGTAAGAAATTTATTCATGACTCTCCTTCTTCATCTGTTCTGTTTCGTACAAATCAGCATTAAGTCTTAAAGTCTAAGCATAATATGATTTTCATATTTTTAATATGAGCCTATATTTCCCTCCTGGCCATAACTTTGTGAAAATACATTTGAAATAATTGTAAGCAATCAAGGTTTATAACGTGTGAATAGGTTTACTCAGACTGATAAAGTTAGAGTAGACAACATTATACCTCACTGTGTGTATATATAATGAAATGATTATCAAAATTAAGCCAGCAATTATTATTAAATTTTCCAAAGAAGTGCTCACATACCATGTAAGTAAGATTCTGGAGCACAAAGTTAATTCAATATATGCATGTATTTAAATCCTTCTTATCAATGGTATCAAAGCAATTACACTTTTAAATGTTTATATCTGATTTAGGTATCAGAGTAATGGTTCATCAAGCAGCTTGCTAGTGTTCTTTATTTCCTTGAATTTGGGTGGTTAAAATTTTAAAATATTCCATAGTGGCTAAAAATAAGGGAATTATACTTAAGCAATCAAATACCAAAATAAAAGGTTCATTTGGAGACAGTAGATGAATGACTTCAACTCACTGAAGAAAAACAATTTCTAAGATATAATGATAAACTCAGTCAAACTGTTAATTAAAGTATAAATTCAATCTAAACAAAAATCCTAGAAAATTGTGCTTCAAAAAATTTTGAAGGTTCTTTGATCCCAAACTTACTTTGTATTATTTTGCACAAGAGAAAAGACTAAACAGAGTTCATAATATGGGACCAGAAAATAAAGACTGCAGTCAAGGAAAGCCAAGAAATACTTTTCTGGATTATGAGAAAATATAATCCAGTGACAGCAGATGTGAATTATGGATGGAACTAGAAAAAAAAATCCTGAGTGATGTAATCCAGACTCAGAAAGACAAACATGGCATGTATTCACTCATAGGTGGGTACTAGATGTAATGCATAAAAATAACAAAACTACAATCCATAGCTCCAGAAAAGCTAGGGAACAAGAAGGATCCTAGGAGGGAAACATGGATTGTCCTGGGAAAAAGAATTAGATGAGATCTCCAGGGTAATCTGAGAACAAGCAGGGGCAGTAGAGGGGAGGAGATGGGGGATGAAAACATGAGAAAAGAAGATAATTGAGTTGGGGGAGCAACGGTGTGTTAGAGCAATGTAAGGTATAGCTTGATAGAGAGACTCATAATGGGGTTAGCAAGAAACATGGTGCTAGGAAAAATCCCAGGAATCCCTATGGTGGCTCCAGCTAAGACTCCTAACTATAGTGGAGAAGGTACCTAAACTGACCACTCATTGTAATCAGATTCGTGAATATCCCAATTATCACCAAAGAGCCTTCATTCAATAACTGATGGAACCAGACAGAGACACACAATCAAGAACCAGGCTGAGCTCAGCAAATACAGTCGAGGAGAGGAAGGAGGAAATATAGGAGCAAGGGAAGTCAAGGGATGATGGAGAAATCTACATTGACAGATGAAGCAAACTTGTGAGAATTCATGAACTCTAGACCAACAGTTGTGAAGCCTTCATGGCAAAGAAATGGGCTCTTTGCAAGTGGCAGACATATGTATAGCTTGGTCTATCTGAGCTGCCTCTGACAACAGGTCTATCCCTGGAGCATGAGCTTGCCTTTTGGAGCCCATGCCATGCTCAGCCTTAATGCAAACAAGAATTTGGTTCTGCCTTAGCTTAATCTGCCAGACTTTGTTGACTCCCCATGGGAGGTCTTACCCTTTGAAAGGAGTGCATGGCAGGTGGGTTGGGGAAGGAAGGCTTAGGGAAGAGAGGAGGTGGGATGGAGAACTGTGGTTGGAATGTAAAATGAAAATTAAAATATATACATATATGCGTGTTTGTGTCTGTATGTGTATACAGTATGAAATGCACGCACGGGCACGCACACACACACACATATATACACATAGATGCATGCATACATACATATATAAGAGGAGAAATGCTGCAAAGAAAGAAATGGAATTCAGGTGCAAACATATCCAAAGTGCTGCCTAGAACAACTAAATTAATAAAGAAAGCTAAAAACATGAAGTATACTTGGATAATTGTCTAAAGAATGATTTTTAGAATGGAAGATACCTTATAATATACCTTGTTGTTTATCTTTGGGAGAATTTACATATTTATATTAGCAAATGGATGAACTATATTGACACCAAAAAGGTAATTTACTTCTAGAGCAGGTTATAATCATGTTAAGCTTGGAAATAAAGACAACAAGGCTTACTTTCATATTTAGATGGGAACCATCAGCAAAGAGAAATGCACCTAGTCAAAAAATGGAGTATGTTGTTTGAAATATGAAAGAATTGATGAATGTATTGGGGAGATAAACTGAATCATGGAGAGAGCGATGACTGGACACTGCTGGATTTGAAACACAGAAAGTCTTGAACATATATTAAAAACTAAAAATGAATATCGGTGGAGGCTGCATATTTGTTCTCAACTGCCAAGACCTGAAATAGTTGCACAGAAGCTGTATTAATTAAAACACTGTTTGCTTAGTCTCCTAGATGAATTTCTAGCTAGCTCTTATATCTTAACCCAGCTCTATTAATCTGTGCATCACCATGGGGTTGTGGCCTACTAGCTAGGTTTCAACCAGCACCTGCAGACATCTTTCTCCTTCAGCAGCTCCCTGATGCCTCTCTGACTCCACCTATGTTCTCCCAGTATTCAGTTTAGTTTTTCCACCTGCCTCTATTCAGCCCTGCCTTAGGCCCTAGCAGTTTCTTTATTCATTAGCCAATAAAAGCACACGTATACAGAAGGACTTTTCACATCATCTCCCCTTTTCTGTCTAAATAAAGCACAGTGTGTATATAGAGTGTATACAGGAGAACAGAACACAGTGTCCCTGAAAGCTTGATATAGAACCCAGATTCCCAGAGGTCAAAGCACACACAGATCAAAGGCCAAGTGAAGAAAGGAATTCCAGCATGCTGAGTATATTGTGTCATTTTTTTTAAATGCACTTTCAATTATTTTTATAAATGAGAAATGTATTAGAAGAGCTAATTCTGTTACAAAAGATAAGCTAATAATCAAATAAATAATAAAGTTAAAGATAAATGTGCTTTGAAAAAATACCAATGTGTCCTTGTCAAATAGACTGTTAATGGCAATTATCTGTGGATGTCACCCAATTCTATGATCAAGAAGAGTGAAATCAGCATGAGATTTATGTTACAAAGACTGAAATAATACATAAAATTATGTATGTTGAATGTCTTTACTGTATTGTGTGTGAATATGGTGGGGAATTGGAAAGAGAGAGAGAACAACAGATTAGACAGAGATTAAGGGAGCTAAAATGTTCTAAGAACTTCATGAAATTCTGAATATAAAAGCTTTCCAGTCTTGCAGTTTTTTGTCTTGTTACAGAAAAAGTTCACTCAAAGTAACATACAGCTTGACCAACATAGAGGAGAGAACAGAAGTAAAGCTTTCCTCCTTATGATAGGGAATAAATAGTCAGGATTCTTTCTGGGCTATCAACTCATTATCTGTTACTTATTTTTATTACTTAGGAAGTCTCATTGTCTTTATAAAAACTCTTGAGCAGAGGATATTCTTAAAAATATGAAATATGATGAATAATATATGATCACTTGCTACAATTAGGTGGGCATCAATGTATTCTAAGAAGACTCCTTAACCTACCACAGAAAACTCTCAGCCTTTCCTTTATCATTTCTGATTCCTCTGGGTCACAGTTTTTTGTTGGTCCTGTGTTTGATTTAACTCAGAAGCACAATTTCTCTACAAGGTGTATCTTTTTCTAGCATTGTATACTAGCATGTCCTCTTTTCTTTTTTGTCATCATTTTAATATATTATTTTTTAATTTATATACATGTGAAAAATTCCTGAGGGCAAAATTTGCCTACCCTGTTCAAGTCTAAATCTCAAGGATGATTGAGTCTATGTAGCATGTCAAACTTTGGGAAAATGCAATCATATTTCATGAATTTCTTACATTAGTATATTACTATTAAAATATTTAGGCCAAGTTTGGTAACCACTAACTAGACAGGATAATTCATCACTATAATACCAGCACTGAAGAGGCCATGGTGGGAATGTTGCCATAATTTTGAGAGAAGGTTGTGCTATGTAATATTTTCTATTATAACTTGGGTAAAGAATAAGACTCTTTCAGAAAGAACAAAAGAAAGGGAAAAAGGGAGGGAAGGGTAGACAGGTGGAAAAAATAAATGATTGAAAGAATGGTTTGTGACTAAAATATTATCCATTATTCATTTATCCATTGATCTATTCATCGACAAATAATGAATTAAAAAACATAAAAAAACATAAATCAGTTATCAAGCTCCTTTTCCATACACAAATACTTCAATGAATGCTGAGTCAAACCTTGAATAAGACAGACAGCTTCCCTTTAGGAAATGTACACTACACTTTCATGAATGAGACCATCATCATCATTTAGCTGTGCTGCCAGTAAACATTATCCAGAAGAATACTAAAGTCTAAAAATAGATGCAAGTTTGTTTTAATGTTGAATCTTACCTCCATCAACTGACAAGAACTGCTTTCTGCCTAGCAGGTGTCAATAACATCAGCTAGAAGACTAGGTGAGAAAGCATCCCTAAGCACCTTTGAATCTGACAGGAGTCCTGTTGGAGTCACTGCTAAAGAACGCCTGTCTAGTCTAGGCTTTCTTTTGCCACACAGTGAGCTAACTGTTCTTTTAAATATTGATAACCAGGCTCATATATCACAGAGCTGAGAGAATGACAGTTTCAGTGCATAATGGCTAAAGCTTTCTACAATAATCAGATGCTCAATAATTCATGAAAGTATATCCCCCCAATCAAATTGGAACTATTTTGTGTAATATATTATTTAAAATTCAATATTATCATGCACACAACTTCTCCTCAGCCAGAAGAGCACTGTTTCACAATGTGATTATGTGGAGACTCTATTTAAAAGTGACAATTTTGCTTTTCATTTGTCTACAGGCTTAAGCAGAATATTTCAACTGGAACTAAGTCATTTGACAATGAACCAGTGGTCTCAAGCAACCTTGCCAAAGTGACATTAAGATCTGTAATGCCTGTAATGTTGGATGGGGGAAATGTGTGCTTGTGTGTAAAAAAATCTTAATTTGATCAGTTCTCTGCCAACTTGCTCCCAAATAGTCTTCTCTAACTTAAATGCAATTTGTCATCACTCTAAGAAGGATTGTGACCTCCAAAATCTGACAGTTAGGATGCCTTCATCTCACTGTAGCGCTGCAGCAGCACTGGCACATTGGCTGGGGGAGGGGCTGCCCCATAAACACAAGGTTAGTTAGTGCGCTGGCTAATAGAAATGTTGTAAATACTTCTATTCTCTTCTTGTCTTACCTAAAAGCATCTTTAAAGAAATATGATTTCTGTAGGAAGCTTTGCCTGGATTTCCAAGAAATGACAAATCTTCCTTTGGAATGATTATGGTATAAATTATATATACTACTTGTAGTATTATAACACATATGAATTGCAAGCCAAGTGATATGGTAAGCCTGGGACCAATATCAATAAGCTACAATGTTTTTGGACACTGGGTCACCATTTGCTAACCCTATTTTATTTCAAAGGAACTATGTTATCACACCATTCAACCAACTGTATAAAAACACAAATTGATTCAATAATTCCCTGGTCCCAGAATGAATTTCAAAGCTTCATTATAAATCTTTGATAATGAAATGAACCTATAAACAAATCCCTCGGCATTCAATGATATACATATTCTAATCCTATTGGCAACTTGGTTGGTAGACACCAGCATCAGTATATAAAGTGAAATAATGACTTCTATATTAGAAGGAGCAATGGATTTTAGAGATTGAAGTTTGTATTTTAATATATATTTGTCTAACTGTGCACAAGGATACTATCTGTAATGTGTTTTGGTAGTTTGTATTTTAATATATATTTGTCTAACTGTGCACAAGGATACTATCT